>CANSNZ010000548.1:0-205563 GCA_947646795.1 Beta lomatogona | reverse complement strand
ATCCACCCATTAAAATATAATTTACCTTCCTTTCTTTATTTATTTATTATATTACTCACTTTTCCATACATCAATGATGGGTCCACACACTTATCTTTTCCACTTACATTATCTCTTCTTAATAAAGAATTTATGAATAATATACCAACTCTCAAATTATTTATTCTAATTTTATGCAACTAAGGCCCCACTGAAACTTCTCCTTAATACTTGTGCCAAAGGAAATGATAAGTTTATTTGGAGACGGAGAGAGTATCTCTTAAGCTTGTTCTTTTAAGGAATTGAATTGACCTAAATAGATATAAATTAAAATGAACTGATTGGAGTAAGGTTAAACATAAATTAGCTGAATTTAAGTTAGTTGAGTTGAACTTAAATTAGAAAAGGAAATTAATTAAACCGAAGTGAACTGCATTGAACTAAACTTAACTTCAATGGTGAATTGAACTAAAGCGTGAGAAGGAAACTAACTAAACCGAGCCGAACTTAAGTGAGCCGAGATATAAGCGAAATTGTGACAAAGAAAACTACTTGCATTAGATTGAAGCTGAACATAAGTAAATTGAATTGAACTCAATTGAAATTTATACTAATATATTAAAAAAGCATTCCTAAGAACGTATATGTGCCACGTGTTATCATCCCTCATTCGGTAACATTCTATCAACGTCTTTCATATAGGAAAAAAAAAGAAGCATTGTTAACGTGAACATTCGAACCCACGACCTCAAGTATGAAAGAAAGAGATCCAACCATCACTCCACCATACTATTATTGCTTATTTAATCAAAATTAATGATGATATATGAAAATAAAACTTTTGAAATCCATATAATGAATGACATGACTTTTTAAAAATGAGTATGAGATGACTTATTTAACTACTACTAAATTGTAGCACGAGAAAGCTCGGGGTATCGCCGGGCCTAAACACTAGTTAAGTCTAAAAACGTGATCTTATTTTAACATGTAATTAATTATCTATCTTACTTTATAGATTATAGATATTTAAAACACAAAGTGTTATAAAGAAAAAAACTTTCATATTATGTTTTCTAATTACTTTTCTTTATCAAATTTCCTAACACCCCACATAAAAAAAATAAAAGAATATAAAAAAGAAGATTTTTTTCCTTGAATAATGCTAAAATGAGTATTAGTTCCTCAAATGTGCCGAAGTTCAAATTAATTCCATGGGTACAGTCCACGTGGGACGGCACGCGAGAAATTTTTTTTTTCTACTTAAGTAAAACCGCTACTTGGAATAGCGGTTTCCTCTAATAAGTCGCTACTTGAAGTAGCGGTTATTAGAAAACTAAACCGCTACTTGAAGAAGCGGTTAAAATCAATTGACCGCGACTTGGAGTCGCGGTTTCACCTTTTGCCGACGGTCGTCCCCACGACGCGCCACAATTTGTTTGGTTAGTTTTTTTTATTTTCTTTAAATTTAATTTGCTTAGCATGTCATATTTGGTTATGCATTTTAGCTTTCTTAGTGTTGTTATATGGCAATTGTTTGGTTTGATTAGTTTAATCTAGTATTTTGCATGATTTAGCATTTTTTGAGGGTTGATTTTGCATGAATTGGAAGGTGATATATTGATGAGATTGGTTGGTTAAAAATGGTGTTGAGCATTTTGTGATGGTTGATTTTGCATGAATTGTTGTATTTAGGTTGCAAATGCTATTAGTAGAGGTGAAGAATGGTGTTCATATTGTTTTAATGTGTAGAATAAGAATAACTTGAACATTGTGTTTTTTGTATGTAGAATACGGAACAACCTATATATCCTTTTATACCTTTAATGGAATGGTGAACTATCTCAAAATGACGTTGATATTGTGTATAGAGGTGGAAGGAAAAAAAAATTGTTCATCAATTACGGTATGAGGTTTCAAGAGATTGAATAGGGTATATGACGTAGTTGGTTGTGATCGTATGTATGTGGAATTGAAATTGTTTATGAGATATCCGATGCCGGGGAAATATGTGCCAATTGCACTAGAGGATGACGAGTCACTAAGTGCTATGTGGCTTTCCGGTGAAGGCACAAACGCCGGCGATGGCAATGGAGGTGTACATTGAACAAGTTCCCAAGGAGATAAATCTCCAAAGTAATGTGGGTTATGTTCCTACAATGGACTTTAGGGATAGCATGGAAGTGCCGGCATCAGCTCCTAATATGCAATTTGAATCATTTACTAGCATGTTGTCGACCTAAATTATGTCAATGAGCACATGAATGAGTTCAGGTTCTCTGGTTCGTCTCCCCACATACCATCCACGTTCCATCTCGATACTACTACATCGAAATGATGTTGATTTTTTGGAAAATGAGGAGGATCATGTGGATTATGGTAGGGAGGAGGACGACGATGCAAGGGAAACAACTGACAAGGCAATAAAGTCTGGTGTTCCTTCACAAGATTGGCTCAGAATTAACGAAGTTGATCAAAGGTGAATAGATGCATGGATGACTTGAAAATGTAATGGCTCATTGATCGTGGCTTCGAATTTGAGATAGGACAAGAGTTTGCCTCATTGTAGCAATTAAAGAATTTTGTGAAAGCATGGTCGATCTCTAGAAACCGGATGTTTCGGGTGTTAGAGTCGAGCCCACAAAGTATGTCATTGAATGAGCCGGAAAGGGAAGTGTGTCATTGTCCATGGAGGTTGCTGCAATCATGACTAAGTCGTACTCATTCAAAATTATACGATATGGTGGTCCACATGCAAGCAATTGTTTGGGAGATATAAGATGTGGAGACCATCCTCTCATTTCCTCGATTTCGTTGCGATCTTATCGAGGATTTCATTAGGGTCGACCCTTCATTCAAAGTTCAGTCCATCTTGACTTTTGTGAAGAACCAATATCAATTTTCAATAACATACAAGAGAGCGTGGTTAGCCAAAAAAGGCAATAACCAACATTTTTGGTGATTGGGAGAAGTCTTATGAAGAGTTACCTACGTACTTGCAAGCCTTGAAAGAGTCCAATCGAGGCACCGTCGTGCATTGGTGTACGATCCCAATACAATATCCTTCTACGCACATCTTTAAGAGGGTCTTATGGGCTTTTAAACTCTCCATTACCGGATTCACTCATTGTCGACCTCTTTATCACTATAGATGGTACTCACTTATGCGGGAAGTACAAAGGCAAATTATTGATTCACTCATTCTTTTTTTGACAAGAGTGGAGATACGGTCCGGGTGATTTATCTCCCGCTCTTGGGTGATCCGGACGTAGCGGGGACATATAGGCGGGGGTAGTGCGACCCTTGCATACTTGTATCGACACTATGTCGGGCATCCCGAGGGGTGCGAGGGAGTTAGGTGGACTTGTGTTGTTGTTACGGCTTTGGGCAATGGGAGCACATACACATCGGCGGGCCTCGGATATCGAGGTTGTGGGACCCACCTCCACGGTTTGACGATGGCGTTCCTGTTTTAGGCTCCCAGCATATTCCGGGGGTTGACCCCTTAACTGTCAGGTAAGATGTAATGTCTCACATTTGTTGACATTATTTAGTTTCATTTTTTTGAGGGATATTAATGTATATTTCTTTTCGGTTGGCTTCGGGTACACCTCACCGGGTCCCACTTAGTAAGTGGGCTTTCTTACTATAGGGATGCACTTGACCATCGGACGGACGAGCAGGTACATAAGGTCTCACATGCCTAACTTATATACATTAGTAGACCTCTACTCACATGCCTAATATTTGCAACCTTCTTTCTTTGTAGATGACTTGGCGTCCGTATACTAATGCGAGACTCGAGGTTGTTACCGCTATATGTCGAGCGATCGACATGTATGGCGCACATTGGCTCCACTTATATGTTTCGACATTGTGGAGTTTCATTTTCTTTGATCGAGTTATGCGCTAGTTTGGATTCGAGCGGATGATTCCAAAGACCTTGTGATACGAGTAGGGATGGGCATGGGTTCGGGACCCGGCCCGACCCTAATTTAAGGGTGCGAGTCCAACTTTTCGGACCCTAAGGGTCCGAATATGGGTCCAAGTAAATTTTTTAGGATCGGGGTCTTGATATTCTAGACCCGGACCGACCCTTAGACCACTAAAAATATTTGATATATAAATTTTAACTTTTTATTTTCAAAACAAAATAATTTCCTAAACTAAAACACCAGACCCATTAACTTTGAAAAACTATTTCCTAATTCCCGCCCTAGCCCCGAGACTACGGGGAAAATCTTGAACCCAAAAAAAATCATTTTACTGGCGGAGGAAGATTAAGATCAAATGGTAGAGGTTGATTTCTTCTTTATTCAATGGTTGCGAGTAGATGAAGAAGCAATATCATCATCACCATCACAAGCCGTCGATCTTTATCATCATCACCATGAAGCGAGTGAGGTTGATTTTCACTTTATTTTTTTTTCGGTTTATTTGTTTGAATTTTGAGCATATTATGGTGAACTCATCTGGGTATTTTCTCTTTATTTCGTTTCTTATCTTGGTTTTTGCTCTGTGTATTTTCAGTTTATTTATTTGTGTCTTTGTTTCGTTTTTTTCAGTTTATTTGTTTCATCATGCAAATTCTTTTATTTCATGAGTAGAATTTGTAGAAAATTAGGGTTAAAAATTTGAAATGTGTAATTTAGGTTGATGAAATGATATTTTGGCAAAAGTAATGCTGAAAATTTGGCAAAAATAAAGAAATAGGCCTGGACCTTGGACCGGACCCTAAACCCTACGGACCCTAAGGGTCTAGGTCCAATTTTCCCCGGACCCTTAGGGTCCGGGTCCAATTTTCCCCGGACCCTTGGGGTCAAGGTGCAGGTCAACAAAAAAATTAGGGTTCGGGTCTAGGGTCCGGCCCGACCCGTGACCCGGCACTTGCACATTGATTTTAAATATATACCGAAAGTGCACGGTGTCCATTGTTAGAAACCGGCGAATACGGGTCGATCCACAGGGAGAGGAGTTCTATAGATTTGTGCTCAATTATTTAACTACTTCAAGAAAGAAATTTGATTTAATAATTAACAACTAAACTAGAATAAGCTAGAACACAAAAAGATGGAAGATTATCAAATAATTAAAAACCTAGGGCAATCGATCGGTCCACCATGCTTATACCAATCTAATCACTACAATATAGTTCGACAATACCTGGATTGAGGCTCGAATAAATAAAGTATTTCGTTAATCCTTGGTCAGGCATTAACAACTCTTAGATTAACATATGCCGGTACGGTCGCTCAACATAATCAAACCTACCTATTATAACACGCCTCTAATGAATACGATCTTTCGATTCTAATTCTTATTAGCTAAACATAACTCATGATATTGCGCAATTATATGAATTAAACAAGCATAACAAATCAATAGGAATTATTCTAATTCAATCCAAATAACGAAGAACTTTAAACCACAATCAAAAAGGTATAAACATGGCTTCCCTCTCTAAGCCCTAGAAAAAGTCTACTCGCACATGATAATAATAAACTCAATAAACATAATCAAAGTAAAAGAATTCATTAAATTAAACAAAGTAAAGAGGAATACCGAATGATTGAGGAACAATGAAAACGAAATCAACGATCTCTATAATCTTCAAAGGTAAAAGTTCATACAAACTAGAAAGAGGAAAACTAAGTGTTTAGCCCTAAAAACGTAGAAAATAAGATCGTCTAATTGAAAATACTAAAAACCTATTTATACTTTTTACAAAACCGGCTAAAAAAAGCAAATAAACCCGTCTCGAGAAACCGCCCGGTCGGGCGACGTTGTTGAGAAGCTCGACAAAGAAGGAAATCTGCCCGGTCGGGCGCGCAAGCATATTTTCGTCTTTTCTCGCTCGGTTGGCCGGGCGAACAAATCTCGTATAGAGGCGAGTTTTGTGGCTCGCCCGGTCGGCCAAACCGCCCGGTCGGCCAGGGCGAGAGTGATTTTCTCTCGTATTTGGTGTAATCTTGTACGAATCACTTGTGCAATCTCTTGGATCTTCTATGGGCTAAATGCGGTCCGTTGGACTTCGGTTCTGCAACTCAAATGAGGGTGATAAATGCTTAATCTGCACAAGAACATCTAACACACGGAAACAAGTCCAAACATATCAAATCACTCAAAAATCGAGCTCCAACGAGCTCAAATCAACTATTAAAGCTAAGGGAAATGAGCTAAATAATCCTTATAAAATAGATACATCAAAATCCCCAAGCTAAAATTTTGCTTGTCCCTAAGCAAAACCACACAAATGAGTTACAAGATCTGATTGTTTCACCTCATAGAAAATGCGGTTCGAAAATATTAGTAGACTCAAAAATCAATCAGAAGGCATGCATCATCATCAATCCTTTATATCAATCCAACGACCAATCACCGAGAAAGACAATCAAACAAGGTCCTTTGCGCATATCATGCAAATGCTAAGATAGTGCTCACAAGGGGGAACACTCTCCTCTCGTGTTTGTGGCGGGCAAAAGATGTGCCCGATCACTCTCCATTCCCACCATATGTCCCCTTCCCAACTCACTACTCTCGTGTGTTTAGAAGGTAACATAATGACACTCAACCTAGTTGAATCGACTTAGAAATGACACTGATTCTTTAACTTTGATCCATTGACTCACTTTCAGCTCAATAATGCAACACATAAAGATCGGGAGGACTTTTAAAGGTTGTAATGGGGTTGAGGCTAAGGGTATAGAAAGATTTGGGAATGTGGTGGATAAACCCAGCATGGAGGAGCATAGACTAGCGGGAACCGAGTCAATGAGACCTTCATAACTTCACTCCCTTATCTCCAAAATATCACAACATTCACTTTCTTAATTCGGTCACTATTGCCACTTCCTTTGAACTTGTTTTGCTTTTCAAACAACACTTTATTCAAAAATTTCAAACTTTTTGTTCTTTTTTTCTTTTGGATTTGTTGTTGTTGAACATTCTTTCTTGCTTTTTCCCAAACACAAAGTAATAAGGCGATCATATACCCATGAAGAACTAACTCCAACTAGCACACGCCCCAACATATATAACTATCAAGACAACCCAATCACTTCGACTAATGCTCCCCCAAGCTAGGCTTGGGACAAGAATCAAATAAGGCTAAGGGGCTTGCAATGACGGTTAGAAATCAAAAGGTCGAGAAAAGCTTCACTGGGGTAGAAATGGAATAATGTAATCAATTACAACTCCGGAGCTAGGAATTATGAAAAGAACGCCTCCATCATGTCAATCATGTATGCACATTAAATTTTCAAAGAGTACGGGAATCAAAATCAAGATCAACGTCATAACCGAGGAACTAATCACACAACAAAGAGGAAGACTGGATGAAAGATAGGCATCCATGGCTCAAGAAAACTCACGGTCTAACTTGACTTAGCTCTACAATCAATGCAAGTGCCGCAAGTATCATGCAATCAAGGGTCATGGAAGATTGAAAATCAACTTCAAGACTAACAAATACTCACGCCAACTATCATAGATTAAGAGTCCAAAAGTCATTCAAAAATTTGGGGGCGCGGGAAACAACCATGCAACTCATAACTCATGTCGAAGCTCGTATTTTTGATTTTTTTTTTTTTTTTCTTAAAGTAATGAAACTAAACTAACTACACTACAAAGCGGTAAAGAGAGATAAAGTACTTACGAAATCCTCCCCCAAGCCGAACTCGACAATGGCCTCATTGCGGCTAGAGGAATGAGAGGACTCACGCGTCATCATCGAGACATATCGGCGGTAAAATCGCCACCGGTAGTACTGCAGCACCAAAAAGCGGTATGGCTAGAGGTACCATCCCTAGCATGGTCGGTAGGTCGGGAACTTGTGGTGTGTACCATGAAGGGTGGGTGGCATCATGGGCAACAAGCCCTTGGTGAAAATAGTCATGGTAGATAGGGTACGGGGCATGGCGCATGTCGGACTCCATGCTAGTCGGCCGTGTGTCCAACGAAGTCGGGTGAGTGCGGATGGTAGCGACCCAGCTCAAGGCGGCCCATACGCGGACGTAAGGGGATGTTGTCCCGCTCGAGCGGGTAAGGACCGCCATCATAGGATCCATAGGCGTGGAGGAGGAGGAGGCTACCCCAACGGGTTGCACTGTGGTAGGTCCGCGAGAGGTCGCCTAGCAATGGGCTCTTGACCCCGCATAGGAAGGAGGTACGACCCCACACCAGGCTCTAGGCGGGTACGAGCGGGGGTCGGGAAGAAGGATAGACTCCTTCTTGGCAATGAACCACCTAAATTTGTTCGCAGACTGGGCGGTTAGCCATTTAGCATTGGACATATAATCAATACCAATCTCAGCGGGACCAGCTACAGCATTGCTAATGTCAGGAGTATAACCAAAATGAGCGGCAATAGCGGTAATGAGGCCACCTAAAACAATAGGTTGCCCCTAACACTACCATCATCAAACAAGGCGGGTAAATTGACGGCGGTCCGTTTTAGGCTGGACACAAACAGAGAGGAAGGCACAACGAGTAATCAAACTCGGAAACAAATAACTACCCATCAAAAAAATCTCCTGTTTTTGACAGGAGTGGGGCTCAACATGCCCAAAAAGTGTGAATCCCAAAAATCGATATAAGTAGCGAAGGCTGGGAAAATGGAGGTGGTCTGCGAGTCATATGCTTTGGGTGTTAACATCCTCATCACTTGTGAATGCGGTGCCCAAGGTATTAATTCGAATAGTGGGAGGAGGGTGGTGATCATCGATAACGGGGAAGGCCAAAAATAGCGGCTAATTGGCCTAATGTGAGTTCTCGATCCTCATTCATGAGGCGAAAACGGAGAACTTGATTTTTATTGCCTACTTCTAATGAGCTCAAGAATTCAAGTGTAAGATGCCTATATGCCCAGAAAAACATGCCGAACATTGTTCCCAATCGCAATTTCTCAAATAGCGTTTTAGTTTCACCATAAATACCCAAAGCATGCAAAGCATTGGCATCAACAAAACGGGTAGGGATTATGTTCCGATATTTCAACTTTTCAAATCTTTGTTTTTGTTCTAGGGATTTGAAAATTACCTGCGGGAATGTCGAATCTGGTGGAATTTGAGCGCTTGATTCCCCTCTTGTGCTTTGCTTCCTCTTGCTTGGCCTTGACATGGTGGAAAAGAAAAGAAAAGTGAAGATTTTTGGGAGTGAGAGAATTGAAGTGGGATGATGGAGGTTTTATGGGAGAAAGATGAAGAAAAGTGTTGGGAGATGAAGAAAATTGAAGGAGAAGATGGAATTTGTGAAAGGTAGGATGGAGTTTGGCTATGGAGATTTTTAGGAGAGAGAGAGGGGTTTGAGAGGATGGATAAGAGTGAGAGAAAATGAAAGAAGTAGAGTGATGGAATATGGGGGATTTTCCAAGATTCGAGGTGTCCGCCCGGTCGGGCTGGCTCGCCCGGTCGGCCAGGCGGAATTTTTTTTCTTTTCCTCCTTCGCAGTCTTTGGCATAGGCATGGAGGTGAGAGAATCCAACGGCCCGGTCGGGCGAAATTCGCTTCTTCAGCATACTAAAGGCATTACGCCCGGTTGACCGGGCTAATAAATCTCCGAAATCGCTTGCGCGCCCGGGCGGGCGGCCTAGCCCGGTTGGCCGGGGCGAAAATCACTTTGTTATTTTTTTGGAAATTTTTCCGCCCTTCTTGGAATCAGGTGGGCGCCCTGTCCAGCAAACTCACCCGGTAGGGCAAGTTAAAAAGGCCCGGTCGGGCGAAATAGCCCGGTTGATCGGGCGGTCATGTCATGCTTTTTTTTCGTCAAAATTTTCCCATATTGTGATATTGACCCCCTGCACACATTAAACTCGTCCAAATGTCGGTACACTCCCTCTCACCTCTCTAAAGAAAAATAAGAAAAGTAATCTAAACTAATAAAGAAAAAGAAAAGTAAAGACGGGTTGCCTCCCGCAAGCGCTGGTTTAAAAAGGTCCCGCACGACCGTAGTACCTCGATTTCAAAGTGAGGGAGCATCGAAGTAGATGACCTCTACTTGGCCTATGAAAGCGCCATCATGATACGATTTCAAACGTTGACCATTCACTTTAAACTTCGTCCCTCTGCATTGGCCACTTCAATGGCTCCATGTGGCTTCACATCGGTGACAACAAAAGGTCCGAGACCACTTTGACTTAAGCTTTCCGGGGAAAAAGCCTTGAGTCTAGAGTTGTATAATAAAACCTTGTCACCAACATGAAACTCGCGCTTCTCAATCATCTTGTCATGAAACCTCTTTGTTTGCTCCTTGTAAAGCTTGTGGTTCTCATATGCTTCCAGTCGAAGCTCATCTAACTCATTCAATTTGAAGAAGTCTTATTTCACTGCTGACCTCTAAATCCAAGTTAATTTCTTTGACGCCCAAGTCGAGAGATACTCCATTTCAACCGGTAAATGTCAAGCTTTGCCATAGACCAATCGATATGGGGTGGTGCCGAGAGGTGTCTTAAAAGCGGTTCGCGGTGCCCACGAAAGTGTCATCCAACTTTTGTGACCAATCTCTCCCTTGACACATTGACTACCTTCTCTAAGATGCGCTTGATCGACGATTGGAGACTTCAACTTGGCCACTAGTCGAGGGTGATATGCCAAGGCAACCTTATGAGTAACTCCATATTTCTTCGATAAAGCTTGGAAGGTTCTACGATGAAAATAAGACCCCCATCAACGATCAAAACTCTCGGGACTCAGAAACGAGGAAAAATAATCTTCTTGAAGAGTTTCATGACCATCTTAGAATCATTAGTAGGGAAGCCACGGCTTCAACCCACTTAGTCACATAATCCACAGCTACCAATATATACTGTTCCCACAAGAAGAAGGGAAAGGTCCCATGAAATCGATGCCCCACACATCAAAGGGCTCAATCTCCAAAATTCCCATCTGCGGCATCTCCTGTCTCTTTGAAATATTGCCCGTTCTTTGACACTCATTACAAGAGAGGCAAAAGCACGGGCATCTTTGAAAATAGTAGGCCGGTAGAACCCACTCAGGAGAACTCCATAAGCTGTGGCTGTGAGCCAAGATGCCCACTACAAGGCATACTATGACAAGTGTTGTAGGATTCCGACTATCTCCCAATCGGCAACACATCGTCCGAACAAGCCATCCGAGCACTTCTTGTATAGAAGTGGGTCTTCCCAATAGTAATGCTTAGCATCATGATAAAACTTCTTGCGTTGTTGGTAAGTCAAATGCGGAGGAGGAGAACCACCAACACAATTGTTAGCAAAATCGGCATACCATGGGGATTGAATAGATACAGATAAAAGATGATCGTCGGGGAAAAGAATCATCTATGGGTCCATCGGCACTTGACGCAAATCTCAATCCGGAGAGATGATGCTGCAACGACATTCTCGGCACCCTTCTTATCACGGATCTCCAAATGAAACTCTTGTAATAAGAGTAGGGTACATTCGAGTGCGGTGCGGGACCGCACCAAACGCAACCCAAACCGTTTTTCGCGGTTTGGGTTGGTTTGCGGTTTCAAAATTGCGGTTTGGGTTATGAATTCAAGCAAGCCGCGGTTTGCGGTTTGGGTTGGGTTTTAGTTTTTGTAAACCGAAACCGCACCGCAAACCGCAATTTTATATGATTTTTAAAAAAATATATTTTTATCTATTTTGATTTTTTAAAAATACACTTGACAAGGTGGCATACAAGTATACAGAAAAAAGAAGTTTGAGGTAAAGAACTTGGACAATTTTGATAAATTATCATTTATGTTTAATTATGAAGTCAACTTTATATTTATTTGGACTCTTTATATTAATTAAAAAAAAATTTACTCTTAAATTACAAAATTAATATCGCGGAGGAAAAAATGGTTAAACCGCAAACCAAACCGCACCAAACCGTTTTGCGCGGTTTGGTTTGGGTTGGGCAAGGGGGGGGTGCGGTTTGGGTTGGGAAAAATATCAAACCGTATATTTGCGGTTTGGGTTGGGTTACATCCCCAAACCGCACCAAAACAAAACCGCGAACACCCCTAAATAAGAGTATCCAGCGAATAAGTCGTGGCTTGGCTTCCTTCTTAGCAAATAGATACTTCAGTGCAGCATGATCGGTGTGGACAATCACTTTCGAACCTATGAGGTAGGTTCGAAACTTGTCAAGGGCATAGACAATGGCCAATAACTCCTTCTCTCGTAGTAGCATAGTTGACACGAGCTTCATCTAATGTCTTCTTTGGCGTAGTAAATAGCATGGAGGATCTTGTTCTTCCGTTGGCCAAGTACGGCCTAAACTGCATAATCACTAGCATCACACATGATCTCGAAGGGAAGACTCCAATCTGGGGGTTGTATGATAGGGGCGATGATCAATGCTTCCTTAATCTGTCAAAAGATTCCACACAAGCATCGGTAAAATCAAAGGTGGCATCCTTGAGCAACAATTGAGTAAGGGGTTTCGCGATTTTGGAAAAATCTTTTATGAATCTGCGATAGAACCCCGCATGACCCGAAAAACTCCTCACTCCCTTGACATTCACGGGAGGAAGTTTCTCAATCACCTCAATTTTTGCCCGGTCAACTTGGATGCCACGTTCGAAACTAGATGACCAAGTACCACTCCTTCATTGACCATGAAGTGGCACTTTTCCCAGTTTAATACCAAATTAACATCAGTACAGCGTCTAAGTACTCTAGAAATATTATGCAAACACACATCAAAGTCAGACCCATAGACACTGAAATCATCCATAAATACCTCCATGATATTTTCAATGAAATCAGAAAAGATGGCCATCATACATCTTTGAAATGTGGCAGGGGCGTTACACAAACCAAATGGCATTCGGCGGTAAGCAAAAGTGCCATAAGGACATGTGAACATCGTCTTCTCCCGATCTTACGGGTGGATGGGAATGCGAAAGAAACTGAATATCCATCCAAATAACGAGAAAAAGCTATGTTTTGCTAATCTTTCTAACATCCGGTCAATAAAAGGGAGGGGAAGTGATCTTTCAAGGTGACTATGTTTAATCTGCGATAGTCAATACACATTCGCCAACCTGTAACAGTACTAGTAGGAATTAGTTCATCTCTATCATTCTTAATAACGGTAGTCCCCCCCCCCATTTTTAGGAACAACTTGAACCGGGCTCACCCACTTAGAATCCGAAATGGGGTAGATGATGCCCGCGTCAAGTAATTTCATTATTTCCTTCTTCACTACCTCTTGCATATTAGGATTCAAACGTCTTTGGGGTTGTATGCAAGGGCGGTGATTTTCTTCCAAGTTTACTCTATGCATACAAAAATCAGGACTAGCTAATACCTCTTAGATCATCAATACTATACCCAATAGCCTTTTTGTGCACGCGAAGCACTGTAAGAAGTTGTGAAAGCTGGCTATCTGTGAATTTAGTACTGACAATCACAAGGCATTCCTCATTATCATCAAGAAATGCATATTTGAGGTGAGAAGGTAAAGGTTTAAGTTCTAACTTCTTTACCTGTAGCTCATAAGTAGAGCAAATAGTCTCCATTACCTCACATTCGACTGCCTCATCAGTATCAAGGCCATCCAGTTCAAGAATTTTCTCCAATAGATCATCTGACAGAAATTGGTCATAATCACCTCTAGAAATCTCTTCCAGTACATCAATCCTGCAGCATGTGTGCTCAAGCATAGGAGACTTAATAGCATTGGTTAGTTTGAAAGTAATAGTATCATCACCAACACTTAAAGTCAAAGAGCCAGATTTAACATCAATCACAGCACCGGCAGTACACAAGAAAGGCCTACCTAAAATAATGGGGATCTGACTATCCTCCTCCATATCTAGCACTACAAAATCTACAGGAATATAGAATTTTCCAACTATGACAGGAACATCCTCTAAAATACCCAAAGGATATTTCACAGAACGATCTGCCATCCGTAAAGTAATCTGGGTGCACTTCAAAACTCCCAAGTTCAGTTTATTACGAGATAGATAGAGGCATAACGAGATATACTAGCTCCTAGATCACATAAAGCCTTATCTATAAACAATGCACCTACATGACGGGGGGATGGAAAAACTACCAGGATCCTTTAATTTTGGAGGGATTTTGTTTTGCAAAACAGTACTACACTCTTCAGTTAGAGCAACTCTATCTAGACCACCAAAATCCTTTTTCTTAGTAATCATGTCTTTCAAAAATTTTGCATAAACAGGCACTTGAGAGATTAAATCAGTGAAAGGAACTGTTACCTCAAGATTCTTGACCATTGACATGAACTTACCAAGCTGTTGATCAACCTTGGATTTTTGCATCCTGTGAGGGAAAGGTAGTGGTGGTGTAGGAGAATCAGTAACCTTCTCCTTTTGCTTCTTTGCTTCATCTACTTTCCCTTGCTCAACTTCAGCTTTTGAGCTATCTTCACCTTCCTTTTCATCCACTACATCATTGTTGTTTGGAGGTGGCAAATCATCAGTAGGCATAAGTGGAGCATCATATTGTGTACTGCTTCGAAGAGTGACAGCATTAGCAGTCTCTTTGGGAATTGGTTGCCCCGGCAAATGACCTGGTTGCCTTTGCACATTATTTCCGGCCACCTGAACAAGTTGAGTCTCCAAATGTTTTGTAGTATTCTTCAACTCTTTGATGCTCTCTTCATGACTCTTCTGCATAGAAACCATCATCTTCATCGGGTCGGACATGGTAGGCTCTTGAGAGCTAGCATTACGAGGAGCTTCTTCTGCGATAACCTTGGTGTGAAGGCCTATTGAAACCGGGAGGGGGATTACCGAGGAGCTCCTTGATAATATTGTTGTCTAGCAGCATGTGGTGGTGGGTTTTGATGAGGTGGTTGGTAGGATGTTTGCGGCATATGTTGGGGGTTCTGAACATTATTGTTCTTGTAGGAAAAATTAGGATGATCCCTCCAACCTGGGTTGAATTTGTTGGAATATGGATTGTGTGGAGGTATCTGCTGAAAAGCATTTGCATGCTCCATCTGATTCAGATCAGGTTGACTGTAGCAACAATCATGACCAACGTGGCCTTGAATACCACACACTTCACAAAAGGAAGAAGTAATAGGAGCCATGGAAGACATCGCATTAATACTCATAGGAGGAGTACTAGGCTGCGAAGATTTCAGTGAGTCCATTTTCATGCTCAACTGGGCTACTTGTGAAGGCAACAAGGCATATGCATCAGCATCCAACTTTTTCTTTGTAATAGTCCTGGAAGAACTATGATCATTCGCTGCTAAGTTGGCCAGAAAATTATACCCTTCATCCACCTCCTTATCTAAGAAGACTCCCCCTGCAGATGAATCAATTGTACTCTTGATATGGGGTTGTAAACCATTATAGAATGCTTGGGTGATGAACCACTTGTCAAGATTGTGGTGTGGGCATTCTCTCTGTAGGTCCTTGAACCTATTCCATGCTTCCTTCAGTGTTTCATTGGGTTCTTGTTGGAAAGTAGCAAGTTTATGTCTGATTTCTGCAGTCTTGGTAGGAGGGTAGTACTCTTTCAGGAATGCTTCGAAAATAGCACTCCACTCGGTTTCATTAACATCGTTCGGCCATTTACGTGCCTTGTCCTTTAATGAGAATTCGAAGACCATGACCTTGGTGATCGGGGAGTGACCCCTTGGTGCTTAACGGTACGACAAAGTTGTTAAAACCGTTGTAAATGATTTGCGGGGTCTTTAGATGGATGCCCGCCAAACTGATTCTGTTGGATCATATTAATGAGAGCAGGCTTGAATTTAAAGTCGGCGGCCTGTATATCAGGCATAGTAGGGCCTGTGGGAACATTGCCAGGAGAAGGTACCCCATAAGACTTCAATGACTTAGGAGGCATGATTGGTTCTGTTGGTTCTTCCGTGGTTTTTCCCTGATGAGCAGACCGCTTTTTCTTCTTTTGTGTCTTCTTGAGTTGTCGGAGGGTTTTCTCAAGATCAGGATCAGTTGGAACTGGAGTACCTGTTCTTTTAGACCTGGGCATAAAAGAAATAAAGAAAAATGTGCAGTGAGATGGCCTCAATTGGAACTTGAAGTTCCAATGAGACAACAAAAGTAGTTCAAATAATTAATCAGAAAGCTATAGAAACTAGTCGTCTCCCGGCGGCGCCAAAAACTTGATGGGTTTTAAATATATACCGCAAGTGCACGGTGTCTGTTGTTAGCAGAAACTGGCAAATACGGGTCGATCCACAGGGAGAGGAGTTCTATAGATTTGTGCTTAATTATTTAACTACTTCAAGAAAGAAATTTGATTGAATAATTAACAACTAAACTAGAATAAGCTAGAACACAAAAAGATGGAAGATTATCAAATAATTAAAAACCTAGGGCAATCGATCGGTCCACCATGCTTATACCAATCTAATCACTAAAATATAGTTCGACAATACTTGGATTGAGGTTCGAATAAATAAAGTATTTCGTTAATCCTTGGTCAGGCATTAACCACTCTTAGATTAACATATGCCAGTACGGTCGCTCAACATAATCAAACCTACCTATTGTAACACGCCTCTAATGAATACGATCTTTCGATTCTAATTCTTATTAGCTAAACATAACTCATGATATTGCGCAATTACATGAATTAAACAAGCATAACAAATCAATAGGAATTATTCTAATTCAATCCAAATAACGAAGAACTTTAAACCACAATCAAAAAGGTATAAACATGGCTTCCCTCTCAAAGCCCTAGAAAAAGTCTACTCACTCATGATAATAATAAACTCAATAAACATAATCAAAGTAAAAGAATTCATTAAATTAAACAAAGTAAAGAGGAATACCGAATGATTGAGGAACAATGAAAACGAAATCAACGATCTCTATAATCTTCAAAGGTAAATGTTCATACAAACTAGAGAGAGAAAAACTAAGTGTTTAGCCCTAAAAACGTAGAAAATAAGATAGTCTAATTGAAAATACTAAAAACCTATTTATACTTTTTACAAAACCGGCTAAAAAAAGCAAATAAACCCGTCTCGAGAAACCGCCCGGTCGGGCGACGTTGTTGAGAAACTTCGACAAAGAAGGAAATCCGCCCGGTCGGGCGCGCAAGCATATTTCTCGTATAGAGTTGAGTTTTGTGGCTCGCCCGGTCGACCAGGCGAGAGTGATTTTTCTCTCTATTTGGTGTAATCTTGTCTGAATCACTTGTGCAATCTCTTGGATCTTCTATGGGCTAAATGCGGTCCGTTGGACTTCCGTTCTGCAACTCAAATGAGGGTGATAAATGCTTAATCTGCACAAGAACATCTAACACACAGAAACAAGTCCAAACATATCAAATCACTCAAAAATCGAGCTCCAACGAGCTCAAATCAACTATCAAAGCTAAGGGAAATGAGCTAAATAATCCTTATAAAATAGATACATCACACATCCCTAGTGTAACGCCCCGAAAATACATAACCTTAATCGTCAGCGGAATCATAGCTTAAGCCTGTGGGTTAGGGCCCACTTATAATATAAGAGTATAAAATGATAATTCATATATACATTTGCTCATCATAATACAAAACTTGTTCGTCTATCATACAAAATATTTTAAACCTCATAGAATCATACTTAGTCTCCTCAACATATCTCATTATAATAGCCATACTGTAGTTGTTCTTCAATACCTAAAACATAAAACAAAATGTCATGAGCCGAGGCTCAGTAACATACTACCCTAACATCGTAAAAGCATTTCAACTTATTTTAGTTGCAACCAGGGAGAAGAGAAATAGTAAAACCATTTCGTAAACATAGCCATTAAATCATAATCATAAAACATTATCAAAAACATTATCATCACTCTTTGTCATGTTCATCATCATATATCTTTTACTTTGGTAACTTGGCTAGTACAACGGAAGGGACGTCTCCCCAGAACATAACATCATCGTAAACGGAAGGCAGCCACCCGAGGACGAAAGCCCTCATAAACGGAAGGTGGCGTTAGTGCCCAAAGTATAGTAATGCGGTGCCACCCGAGGACATTAGCCCGTATAAACGGAAGGTGGGGAACCGGCCAGAAGGTACGTGCAAGACCCGATTTTCATTTTCATAAACGGAAGGCTACCACCCGAGGACCTTAGCCCCCACATTACAGAATGTGGTATATAACCCAAAACATAACACGGAACCACCCATGGACATATGCCCCATAGACAGAAGGTGGCTAACCCGCCAGAAGGTACATGCACGACCCGGATAACAGAATACTGCCAAGAACCGTCTTTCACTTATCTTTATCATGTTTCGTTTCTTTTACGTATCATAATTACATTACATCATCGTAATCGTAATCATAAAACGTAATTATAATCATTAAACGTCATCATAACCATATTTTCATATCATTAAAATAGGCATACTTCATAGCATTAAATCATTTAATAAACATCATTTATATAGCAAACATTTCATATCCCGCACACCATACATAACATAGCATAAACATCGTATAAAGTATCATAAAACATAGTTTGGAAAGGGAGTGCGGGTGCTAGCAGTAGACGTTACCTGAATTCCTGCTTAATAACCTTGATAACCGGGGGAGGCTTGTAATATCCTTTATCTTCCTTAATCTATTCAAGAATAATTTTATTAATGAACGTTTCGTTATTTAGCTTTTAAGCCTAAATATTAGCTAGCGCTTATTAACGTTATAACATTCCTTATAACGTCGTAAAGGCCTCATTAAAGGTTGTTATTAACTTACTCGTTAATAACTTCTTAAGGTGATTCTTTAAACAACTAATTAGGTGGAATAACTCCTTTAGTTATACTTTTAGAATTATCGAAACACTATACTTACAATTACACATATTATAAGAGTTCATAGTTAATTATCCATTAATCGTCTATCATTAAATTAATGAAGTTTATTGCTATACTTTAACCATTAACATTATTTTAATATTATTTAATCACTTAAAACTAATAAATTAAGCTATCTTGTTATTATAAGTAAACTTAAGGATTAGTGGAGTAATCATAACTTAAACTCATAATATAAATAGCAAGCTTATTGGATTTTAATTAGTTTTAAACAACTCAACTAGTTTAGTAATCATGAAATATAACCCAATAATAGTTTTTAGGAGTCAAGTTAAGTGGTTTAATTAAACTAACCAAATCAGTCCATAAAATAAGTTCAAACATCTTTTTAGCTTAACATAATAAAATTGAGATTAGTTTAATCATAACTTTCTTAGTTTAAGTCTTATTACAAGATTAGCCCAACAAATTAACCAAGTTTGTTAAACTAAGTGAATCGGTTTTCTTTAGGCCCAAACTTAAACTAATCATCAAAGGGTGTAATTGGGCTTGTATTAGTAATACTTGAAAATCTGAAAATTAAAAAAAACACAAGAGGTAATTTATACCTCTGCTACTTGAGCAGGGGCGACTTCACGCGGCTCAAAGAGAGGGAGGACTGAGCTCCGGTGGTCGGGCAACGAGGCGACGGCACTTCCGGTGGTTCGGGCGGCGCTGCCGACGTTAAATCGATCTTGAGTCCGCGCCGGGCAGCAGACACAAGGAAGCAAGAGAGAAAAGAAAGGATGAAAATCAGAGGTGACTAGGTGAGAGTGGAGCACCGGCGGTGGGTTGATGCCGGAGGTCAAGCGTGTGGTGGTGCTGGTGGCGCACGAGCCGGCGGCAGCCGGTGGTGGTGGTGTTTGAAACCCGAAACAGAGGAGAGAGAGAAATGGGTTTTCTTTTTGGGTTTCTTTGAGTCGTGTTTTCCGGCGAGTTTGTTGACTGAAAAATTCTGATTAGTTCTTAGGTGGTGGTGAGGTGAGATGAAAGGATGAAAGTTGTTGGTGATGGTGTTCTTGGTGAGTAACCATGGCTATTTATAGCCATTGAGGAGTTCCTATACAACTTGAAAACCATGTCTTGAAGATAACTATGGAGCTTGAAGAGAATTTGTGTTTGAATTGTTCTCTTGGTGATGGTGACAGCAGTTAGAGGTTTTAAAAAGTGAGAAAATTTAGTGAATTGCCATGTATGATAAGGAGAAGGAAGGAAAGTTGAAAAAGGAAGAAGGAGGAAGGAGGAAGGAGAATGGAGGGAAGAAAACAAATTCAAATTTTCTTTGTATACTACTTTCTTCTTTTCCTTTTCTTCTTTTCTTCTCTTATTATTATTATTATTATTATTATTATTATTATTATTATTATTATTATTATTATTACTAAAATAATTTCACTTTGGATAATTCATTTTAAAAGAGAAGTTATGCATATTGTGATTTTTAATTACTTACTTGTTAAGCTAATTATAATTCATAGCTACTTAATAAAAATTACATTCTTCTCTTTTATTTATTTTAGAAAAATCATACCTTAATAGCTTATAATAGTTTAATTAGAACTTCATTGATAACATAATTAGTAAAACAACAACTAGTTAGCTAATTAAGCATGTTTAAATTTTCAGGATATTACACCTAGATACGAGCACAACCTTTCATGGCATAGATTCGAGGTCGAAGAACAAGAACTATTCGCTCAGACATCGACCTTACATAGCGCAGTGGGATGAGAGCGAGAGATGTGTTGTTCAGGGTACTCCGTTTAGTGGTTGTACTCATGCCATTGAGGAGTATATGATATGGTATCGTCGCATCACGAGGTTATGCATGACGGATCCATTGAGGCGACCTCCTTCTACACATTATCAGCTTGCGTCTGCAGATATAGTACTGATAAGTGCCATGATTTGTATTTATACTTTTATTTATTTACCCGACTATATAATGTATATTTTTCTTTTATGCATGCACATACTTTATCTGATGTTGCTCATAGGTGCAGTACTGTACTGGAGGCTGCTGAGTCATTGCCTCCAAATATGGGGCGCCAGTTGTATGCGCAAACATTGCAAACCATGAAGGGACTGTGTATTGACGCTGTTGGCCAAGCTGGACATGGCCACATCTTACATGGTGTGCCTACTTCTGCTGCACATACATCGACTTCTACATCTTCTATGTCTGCTGCCCATACATCTACCACGACATCTTTGCTTTCGCCTCCAGTCTGTCAGAGGACCTACCGACGGCGTTCAGCCACCACTCCATCTTCTCTTGATGCCATTGTGGAGTCTAATGAGACCACACCTAGTTTATCTGGACCTACACAAAAGAAGAAGAGGGGGCTTAACACTTTCATTTATTGTTTGTATAGTTAGTTAACACTATGTTACATTTTAAACTATGTTTGTGATTGACATATTTTCTTAATCTTGCTTTATAATTAAGAAATTCTTGGATAAATTTGAATTTGGATGAAATTGGTGTTTGGTGATTGATGTGTGGATTAACTTGGTAGTGTTGGATGAAATTTGGTGCTGGAATTGCAGGATGGAGAGCTTATTTTGTAATGTTTATGGCATTTTGGCCAGTTATGAGAAAGCAAAACTGCATGGGTTTGTGTGTATATAAACCGCTATTCGTAATAGCGGTTTATATATGCCAGAGATGCAGTTGCGCTCCACATGGAACCGCTACCTGGAGTAGCGATTTATATGGTGTGCCGCTACTCAGGATAGCTACTCCGAGTAGCGGTTAACTTTAAAATGAACAGCTACTCTGAGTAGCGGTTTATTTGGGCGAAAACAAAAAAAAAATCTTGCGTGCCGTCCTACGTGAACGGTACCTATGGAATTAATTTAAACTTTGGCACATGTGAGGAATTAATACCCATTTTAGCATTATTGAAGGAAAAAATTCAAAAAAAAACAGAACCTAAAAAAGCAAAGGTGGAAGGCCGAGTGTTATGTTTGAACTTAAACTCTTTCTAACTGTCTCTCAAACTAGGGTTTTCCGTCTCATCTCACTTTCTTCTGTATAAATGAGCGCCGTTGCTCATATTTATCCCCAACTCATCTCACTTTCGTCAACTTCATTGCTCCCCTTCTCACCAATCCATATTCCCTTCTTTCACTTCTTCTCTAATGAATACCAGATTTTTAGATACTCAAATTTTCAATTTCATCTCGCATCACTTTGTATTGTGGTAAGATTAAAGATCCAAACTTTTTCTTTCATTTTCTTTTTCTGGTTATATATTTCAATTCTAAATCAAATAATGAATTCAGTTTTTTTTTTCTTAATGATTCAATAATTAAGATTTTTGGCACATTTTTCAGACACGGGTGTTAGTTTTTATTCAATAATTAGCTACCTTTTGCACGGTGCCTATATATTTGCTAAACATCACGATTGAAGGGATCTTTTTTCTTTAT
Source organism: Beta lomatogona (assembly GCA_947646795.1). Taxonomy (NCBI): domain Eukaryota; kingdom Viridiplantae; phylum Streptophyta; class Magnoliopsida; order Caryophyllales; family Amaranthaceae; genus Beta; species Beta lomatogona. The sequence goes on along the minus strand of CANSNZ010000548.1, from coordinate 183,369 downwards.
AGTTCCCCTTCAAATTTAAATTAGCTACATATTCTATTAATTTGTACTATATTTTCATTTTCAAATCTGAAAATTTCCCAAAATATTAAGATCATGTTATGTGTCCGATTTATTATATGTTATTAGTGTGTTATTTTATGAATATCATTATTGATTTAATAATAAATAATTATATATGGCTCCATCTTAAAGAGTCAACAGCAAGTACCCTTTAATGGTAAATTGACTGCCGCTTGGAGCCTATAGGAAATCTAGCCGTACGAAGATTGCTTGAAACTCATTGTTGTTTCATGCCACAATAGTCGGCTATATCTCTTGTTACCTGATGAAATATTATTATATATAAGGCGAACTTACAATAATTTATCGCAAGACTAGATACTTTTTCTATTATAAGGGGTGATTTCTTATTATTCGTAGTCATAACTTGTGACGTGTGTTTCCATTAGTTATTTTAAGTACGCCTCACCCTAGACCGACTTGTGATCTAAAATCTAAATAATGGAAATATTTTTGTTGGTTGTTTGACTGATTTATGATGAGTTTATTATAATTGGCAATTTGGCATTGGTTGCCTCTTTGAGTAGCCTTATGAATAACACAAGGTTTCATATTGGTTTAGTTACGGGGCACAAATTAGCTTGGGTTAAATGTTTTGTTTGATCCTTTGTGCCAAGGCCTTTTGAGTGGACTATTCTTATATTATAGATTGTCCTTCAAGCAGCCTTGGACATTTTTTTAGTGTTTATAAGAGTTATAAAAATAAGAGTTTCCAATATCCGAATTTGTCTCAACTTTATTTGTTGTGCCATACAATTGTGTACACAGCCTTCGAATAGCTGAACGGTTGGTTTTCGGACCGCATAGAACCGTCTGGTTCAGACAGAGGCTTAGATTGATCAGGGATAACATCCCCCCGAATGTATTAGTTTCGACTTTTGAGTCTCGACGAATGATTTATATACCTCATTCGTTTCCTAGTTTTTGATAAGTTCGGATATGTTTTGGTGTGATTGAAATATGTTTGAGAAACTTGAAATGATCTTTTTTATCGATGATGAGGTTGTGTAACACGTAAGAAGATTCAGCTCATAGTTGGATATTCAATGCAATACATTTGTTAACGCTTGGCTTCTGAGATGAATTGCTAGTATCATACATGAACTTAACTCTTCATTTGTTTGGTCTTTTTTGGAAAATATGGTTGATGATGAGGCTTTAACATATAAGAGGATCTTACTTTGTGTCTGATCTTCGATGAAATACATTTGTTAACGCTTGGCTTCTGAGACGAACTTAAAATTTCATGCATGAACTTGCATTTTTCACAAAAAAACTTGGAAAACAATTGAAATTGAGTGTGATTTGTGTTTTGTTTGCTGATAATGCAAGGTTTATTCTTTTTGGTAAGGAACAAGTTGGGGGTAAAGGGGATCCCAACTCGCATAGGTGGAGAAATTTAACTTTACGGTCCGAATTTATACGGACATAGGAGGAGAGGGAAAGTGAATCTGATTCATGTTAACTATCAGAGTCTCTATGTCCCATAAAATTACTGTCTTCTCCAACAAAAAAAAGAACAGGATTTTAATGCTTGTGAACCTTGCTTTGTGGTTTCCAAGTTTGGCTTTTCTGTAATATTTTTCCTACTGTTTTATTTTTTTTCTCAGGATACATTTGATATATTTGACATTTAAAAATGTCATCTGATTGTATACTAGATTCCTTGAAACCATTACATCATTCATCTCTCAGGTGCTGAATAATATGACGATTGACGACTATTGAGTCTTGACTAATTCGAATATGTTAGCACATTTACTTTGATTATGGAGAACTCATGTCTCATCCATGTCTGCAAGTTTAGTTAGGGTTTCAGTTTGGACGGGATCTGAATTAAGAAAAGTGGAACTTCGGATACAATTTTTTTGGATTTAGAATATGACTAGATTGGATTAATCTTGTGAAGTTTGAACCAAGTCTATAGTTCATTGTGATTAATGTGATTTAGTGATAAAGAAAATATCTTTGGACTATATTGGATTGGTCTATACTTCCTCCGTTTAGAAATAATTGTACTGTTTCATGTTTTTACGCTTGTCGATACATGGTTTCAAATATTAATATCTTTAATTATTAATGAAAAAATTTTTAAAAAGTTAATATTAAAAAAATATACGGATTTTTCACCAGGTACCCCCGAGGTTTCTTAATATTCACCTGGTACCCTCACGTTTTCAAATATTCACCAGGTACCCCTGAGGTTTGGTAAAAATTCATTAAATGCCCCTGCAGTTAAGTTTCCGTCAACTTCGTTAGGTTTTCGTCCAAATCATGCATATTAACTCTAATTAACCCTAATTAAACTCTAATTAACCCTAATTAACTCTAATTAATCCTAAAAACACTAACTAACCCTAACCCAACCCTAGCCCCACCAATTCCCCACCAACCCCCCACCCAACCCCAACCCCACCAGCCCCCCCACCCCCGCAGCAGCCACGCAGGTTCCCCCTCCTCCTCTCGGCAGCCCCAACGCAGGTTCCCCCTCCTCCTCTCGGCAGCCCCAACGCAGCCCCCCCCTCCCCTCGACCTCCCTCGCGTCTCCCCCTCCCTCCACTTGTGAACTCCCCCACCCCTCCACCACTCCTCCCTCCACCTGCGAACTCCCCCACCTCTCCCCCACCCCCTCCCTCCACCTGCGAACTCCTCCACCCCTCCCTCAACCTCGCGAACTCCACCACCCCTCCCTCAACTCGCGAACTCCCCCCTCTCTCCCCCCCCTCCCTCCACCTGCGAACTCCCCCACCCCTCCCTCACCTTCGAACTTATTATTATTATTGTGGTGGGGTTGGGGAGGTGTGGTTTCCAGGTCACTAGGTGGGTGGGTGGTGGTAGGGGTGGGGGTGGGGAGGAGGGAGAAAGTGGTTGGAAACTTATCAAACCTAAGGGGTATTTGGTGAATTAAGAATGTGACGGAAACTTAACGGTAGGGGCATTTCAGGAATTTTTCCAAACCTCAGGGGTACTTGGTGAATATTTGAAAACGCGGGGGTACCAGATGAATATTAAGAAACCTTAGGGGTACCTGGTGAAAAATCCGAAAAATATATGCATTGAGATGAATCTAATCAACCGTTATTAGATAAATAGATTTGTCTCGAGGGTTGTGCTACAAAATCTCATATGACTATGTTTTTTCTAAAATATAAATTACCAAAGATAATTAAAGTGTAAGATGTGAATAGTAAATACTATGCAAATGGTGCAACTATTTTTAAACGGATGAAGTATTATAATGGACTTATTCTATGATTTTCACGTCCAAGAAATTTTGTACTGTACTTGTAGGAACGAAGGTAAAATTTCCATATACATACAAATATAAGTTTTGTAAGAGGACCATTATTCATGATGTTTATCGGTCATTTTCTGTAACGGATAAACTATCTTTGTTCATGACCCGTTTCTTTCGGTAACAGGTTGGTCGGTCTGTCTATTTTTTTTTACCGATTTTTCCAAAATTTTCCCCAAAATCGATTTTTTTTTTCTTTTTTAAGTATTTATTATTATTATTATTATTATTATTATTTTATTACTATTTTTTATTAATTTATTATTAATATTATTACTACTACTACGATTATTATTATTTTCTATTATTACAATTATTATTAATATAAAAATTAGACCTAGTCACTATTAAACTAGTCAACGAAAGAAATTACTCCCTCCGTCTCAGAACATTCTTGACACTTATCAGGGCACGTAGTTTTAGATGATAAGTTGTAGTTTGGTTATCAATTGTTATTTTATTGAAAAAGTAGATGTGATACGTGTTAGTAGTTGTAAAAGTAGTGTTATTTTATTTGGTGGAGAGAGTGTGTGGGCCAATAGTTAGAGTTGGTAGGTAGTATGAGTGATATTATTTTATTTGGAGGAGAAAGAGTGTGGGCCAATGGTTAAAAGGTACAAGGATTAAAATAACAGTGGGTCTTATCCAAAAAATAGAAGTGTCAAGAGGATTATGAGACAGATGAAAAAAGAAAGTGTAAAGAGTATTCTGGGACAGAGAGAGTAAGGGTCTGTTCTTTTCGGCATAAAACTACTGAACTGAATTGAATTATAACTAATTAATAGTAATGATTATCATTTAGGAACTGAATTGAACTGAACTGGACTGGACTAAACTGGACTGAACTGAACTGAAAATAAGCTGGGGAGAACAGGCCCTAACTTTGTTACTATTGGGCTAATTTACTTTTTAATATTAGGCTTACCATTGTGTAATTTTAATTTAAAAATAGGTGGTCTTTTACAAGGCAAACTCATTAAATAATTGATCAGTCATTCGTATTACAAAATCTAAAATTTGATCAAAGTCATAACGGAAAAATAATCAATTTAACTATTGTCAATTGTCATGAGGAAAGTAATACTAAATTTACAAGGATATATAAACTTTAAAATGAGCCTCATCGAAAGCTAGAATTTGAGATTTGTTCACTGTGACAATTCGATAGAAGTGAAGTTTTGTGGAATTTAGACTTTGACTCTTTGAGAAGATGAAGTTGTTTCGCCAAGGACTTCGAAATTTGCGGAAGGACTAAAGACAATGCATTGGAAATGTGGATTAATTTGAAGGAAATTTTGTGGTAACAGATCGTTTATGTGTCACATTTGCGAAAAGCAACTTTTTAAAATTTGTCAAGCAACTTAGTAAATTTTAAAATACTTTAATTGCGAGAAACAACCTTAGGCCACTTCTGAGCATTATTGAAGTGAAAAAATTTAATTAACAACTTAAAATAGTAAACATTTTTATTTTTCTACAATTTCTGTAATGAAGGATGGAAAGAAAACACTTTTGTTTAATTTAATTAACAACCCTCACCAACATTTGTTAAATCTAATTAACATCGATTGATTGGCCTAATTATATATACTAACCTAAACCCCTTAATCTCTTTCTCTCTCTCTCTCTCTCTCATCTTCTTCTTCTTCTACCCACTGTCAATTCTCACACTCACCAACCACCACCACTATACCTGTCAAGTCGGTGGGGTCGGGTCGGTTTTGGTCTGTCATAAATGGGTTCCGGTCATTTTCAAGTCAGCCATTTTCTGTAACGGATCGACTTTCTTTGTTCATGACCCGTTTCTTTCGGTAACAGGTCGGTCGGTCTAATTTTTTTTTACCGATTTTTCCAAAATTTTCCCCAAAAGCGATTTTCTTCTTCTTTTTCAAGTATTTTTTATTATTATTATTATTATTATTATTATTATTATTATTATTATCTTATTATTACTATTATTTATTAATTTATTATTAATATTAATACTACTACTACGATTATTATTATTTTTGAATTATTACAATTATTATTAATATAAAAATTAGACCTAGTCACTATTAAATTAGTCACCGAAAGAAATTAAGTTAGTTACTATTGGGCTAATTTTCTTTTTATTATTAGGCTTACCATTCTAATTTTAATTTAAAAGTAGGTGGTTTCTTACAAGGCAAACTCATTAAATAATTGATCAGTCATTCGTATTACCAAATCTAAAATTTGATCAAAGTCATAACGGAAAAATAATCAATTTAACTATTGTCAATTGTTATGAGGAAAGTAATACTAAATTTACAAGGATATATAAACTTTAAAATGAGCCTCATCAAAAGCTAGAATTTGAGATTTGTTCACCGTGACAATCCGATAGAAGTGAAGTTTTGTGGAGGTTAGACTTTGACTCTTTGAGAAGATGAAGTTGTTTCGCCAAGGACATCGAAATTTGCGGAAGGACTAAAGACAATGCATTAGAAATGTGGATTAATTTGAAGGAAATTTTGTGGTAACAGATCGTTTATGTGTCACATTTGCGAAAAGCAACTTTTTAAATTTTTTCAAGCAACTTAGTAAATTTTAAAATATATTATTTGCGAGAAACAACCTTAGGCCACTTCTGAGCATTATTGAACTGAAAAAATTTAATTAACAACTTAAAATACTAAACATGTATTATTTTTCTACAATTCTGTAATGAAGGATGGAAAGAAAACAATTTTGTTTAATTTAATTAACAACCCTCACCAACATTTGTTAAATCTAATTAACATCAATTGATTGGCCTAATTATATACTAACCTAAACCTCTTAATCACTCTCTCTCTCTCTCTCTCTCTCTCTCTCTCTCTCTCTCTCTTCTCTCATCTTCTCTTCTTCTTCTACCCACTATCAATTCTCACACCCACCAACCACAACCACTATACCCGGCAAATTGGTCGAGTCGGGTCGGTTTTGTTCTGTCGAAATGGGTTTCGTCATTTTACGTAATGATCAACTTTCTTTGTTCATGACCCGTTTCTTTCGATAACGTGCCTCGGTCGATCAACTTTCTTTGTTCATGACCCGTTTCACTTCTGAGCATTATTGAAGTGAAAAAATTTAATTAACAACTTAAAATAGTAAATATTTATTATTTTTCTACAATTTATGTAATGAAGGATGGAAAGAAAACACTTTTGTTTAATTTAATTGACAACCCTCACCAACATTTGTTAAATCTAATTAACATCAATTGATTGCCCTAATTATATACTAACCTAAACCCCTTAATCACTCTATCTGTCTCTCATCTTCTTCTTCTACCCACTGTCAATTCTCACACCAACCACCACTACTATACCTGGTAAATCGGTCGGATCGGGTCGGGTTTGGTCTGTTAGAAATGAGTTTCGGTCATTTTCGGGTCAATCATTTTTCTGTAATGAATCGACTTTCTTTGTTCATGATCCGTTTCTTTCGGTAACAGGTCGGTCGAACGGTCTAGTTTTTTTTTACCGATTTTTCCAAAATTTTCCCGAAAAGCGATTTTTTTTTCTTTTTTAAGTATTTATTATTATTATTACTATTATTTATTAATTTATTATTAATATTAATACTATTACTACGATTTTTTTTTATTATTATTACACTTATTATTTTTATTTGTATTATTTGTTACTTCGTATTATTATTATTCTTATTTTATATTTATTTTTATTATAATTATTATTACTATTATTTTATTTTTATGTTATTATTATTATTTTATTGTTATTATTATTAAAATTATTATTAATATTTTATCATTCATTAGAGTATTATTATTATTATTATTATTATTATTATTATTATTATTATTATTATTATTATTACGATTATTTATTTTTCTTTTTCTTTTTTATTAGTCCGTTCGTTTATTTTATTTTTATTATAATAATAATAATAATTATTATTATTATTATTACTATTATTTTATATTATTATTACGATTATTACTATAACTATTACTATTATTATTATTATTATTATTGTTGTTGTTGTTGTTGTTTGATAATGGGATCATATCAATTTTTAATTAATTTGCTGCACAATCTCTTCCTAAATTATGAAGACTTCATTTAACGGGTGAGGTTCAACCCGACCTAACCCGTTTTTAAAACGGGTTTTCGGGTTCGGTAAAAAGCTGGTCTAATTTTGTTGTTCAAAACCTGTTCTTCCCGGGTCGGTTTGGGATCGGAATTGGGTCAGGTTTTATTTTTGCCAGGTATAACCACCACTATCTCTCTCTTCTTCCACAATCCACAGTTCCACCCACTATCATTCTATCAAGTATCAACCACCACTAGGCGACCGCCGATACTTTTTTTTCTTTCTCAAACATTATCGAACTTCTCCTCCTTACTGCAAAAACAACAACCCAAGCCACCACCAACGTTCGATTATGTCGCCACCACCACCCTCGACATTCTAATTTTCGATTTTGTTTGTAGCTTTGGTTTGAATACTCCTAAACACCACCATTACCGATTTTTGAGTTTGTAGTGCCTAAGGCTTGCTGCTGTTTTCCATTTTCAATTTTGTTTGTGGTAATTTCTTTGGTTCCAATTGTTTATGTTGAAGGTGATTTCTTTGTGGTATGGTCATGGTGGTGGTGGGAGGTGATCTCTTTGGTTCATTTTTTGGTTATCTAAACTTCGGTGGTGGTGGTTGGTTGGTTTTTGTCGAGTGGTTGGTGGTTGTTGGTTCAACGAAATGTGATTTGTCTCCTTTGATACGAGAGTGGAAACAAGTTTGGGGAAAGTGTTACCCCCAAGTAATGGTAATCGTTACCCTCCCACTCTTACCAAACAAGTAGTAACAGATTGGCTTAATTGAATCCGTTTCCTTGCCTTAAAAAACCCATACCAAACACCTCCTAAATAACTTCCTTCGAGTTTTTTTCCTAATATATATACTCTCCTTTCTTTTTAATCTACACGCTTTCCTTTTTGGTCCGTTTCAACTTTTAATCTACCCATTTGTTCTTTTTTATATTTTTAGTAATACGTCACATCTACTTTATCCTCTTTTTCCACCCATGCCATTCACTTTTTAATATTTTAACCCACTTTTTAATTTATCTCTCTCACTTTTCAATTTTTCTCTACGCCTTTCGGTTCTCTCTCATACTTTTGCGACTTTCTCCCTGGTTCTCCCCCAAAGTGAAGTGAGTAATTAAAATGAAACGGAGGGGTATATATATATATATATATATATATATATATATATATATATATATATATATATAAACTCTCATAAATTTGGTCAAACTTTACAATATATTTGGTTCAATTTTAGTAAAGAAAAGAAAGGGAAGGGAAAGAAAAGAAAGAAAATAAATTTCATATTCCCATGTTTGGTTTAAAGAAAAGAAAATAGATTTCATGTTCCTTGGTTAAAAGGAAAAAATTACTTCAGCGGAAGGTCTATGTAGCGACTGTAGTTTTGATGAAGAATACGTCCATTTGTTTCAATGTGTAATGTTCTTGTTGGAATTGAATATCTTTATTGATGCCGTATAGCTTTCTTATTAATGAATTGTTTTTTTCTAAAAAAAAAAAATCCCCTATTTTTTACCGGAAAGAAAAGTGAAAAATTTGTAAAGTTATTTTTCTTTGACTTTCTTTCCTTTTCAATCAAATCCTTTATTAACTTTCAAACCAGACATCAAAAGATGATATATATTCAATTCCTTTCCTTTCCTTTCTTTTAATACTATTCAGTTCATTTCAGTTGTTTTCAGCCGAAAGGAATGGAGATGATAAGAGAGCAAACGAACTTTTGTTAAATTGAAATAAAGATATAAGGGCATTTTAGGATTTTCCCTTTTTACATTTAGTAATACATAGTGCGTTTAGCAGCACACAAAATAAACGGATGAAATAACATAATTTCAAGACATTTATCCCAAGAAAATAAAACTGGGCACACAACCTCTTCATTAAAAATATTTCTCCCAATCAATAAATAAAAAATATCTTCAACTTTCGTTCAAAGTAACCACCCTACCCTTTCCCTCCTCTCCTTCAATCTCCTCACCACTCAGCAACATATTTGAACCGAACACCACCACCTGAACACTATAGCCTCCACTTGAACATGAGCATCACCCAAATTCAACCCAACAACCACCAGAATCTTCCCCCCTCCGATCCCATCTTCAATTTGGAGTTAAAATAGTTGGAGGTTTGAATTATGGGCGTGATACTTGTTACGGTGGCGGTGGTTCGAAATAATGGTGTGGTGGCGCTGATTTGTGGCCGGGTTTGGTGTTGTGATTTTTGGGTTTCGGATGTGGGTGTTAGGCTGTTAGCGTGGTGGTGGACTAAGTTCGTGATGGTTGTGGAGGTTCAGGTTGTGGTCATGCTTGGTTCCGGTAGAAGTGAGCTAAGGAATGCTTCACGTGAGCTCAATATTTACTCATTAATTGTTTGATCTTTCTTATCTTCTTCATCTTGTTATAATGTTATTGCTTTGATTACTTGTTATCTTCTTCGTTTTGTTATTCTTTTTGGGATGTATACGCTATGCTCTTTGAAACTTACTTTTGGGGTCTTTGTTTCAGCATGCCAATCTGAAATTATTGGAGGTAATTGTTGCATCAGAGGACACTGAATATATGTTACTAATTTCTGTTCCATCTGGCACACCTTGTTATAGGCCTTCTAAGGCTCCTAGAGCCGTTAAGTTGTACTTTTTAGAAGATTTCTTTATTGCCTTTGTAATGCCTTGGATACTTGTCATATGAGATGCACACTGCATCATACTCTTGCCTTAATAGTTAATAGTTACAAACCCAGTGCCCCTGCATGTGAAATAAATGTGAATCATCCACAGGCTCCTGTTTTATGGTCCTTGCATCTTTTGTTTATCTGAATTGACTAATATGTATCATGTATGTACGCGTCATAACACAAGCGAAGCTATTGTTTCAGCGTACCAAGTTTAAGGACGCATAAGTCACAGCTGGAGCTCATTATCTGAATGAATACAAGGAAATGTTCTTTGCTGTACTGTCAATCCCGCTATTTAGCATTGAGGGAGGCTGGGAGAATTGGAAGGAACCCTTTGTTAAAGTGGAAGCATGTTGTCGGTTGGAGCAGGTTGATTCTGGTGATGGTCCTTGCATTCTCAAATTCTTTTCGATCTTGACATTCCATTTCCAAGTTAACTGACAATAAAACTCTGATTTAGGAAATCCTTTTGGTGGAGTTTGTGGACTTTGTAGATTCTACAGTGACGACACGACAGTGTTGGAACAGTTATTCATCCCAGTCCAAGAGATGGGCACACTGCTGCAGATGGAGATGACTTTGCTGGTTATGATTTCATGATAATGGGCACTGGTATCGAGGAGTGATAAACCTCTATCAATTAGAGGGCACCTTGCCCACTATCAGGGATAATGTTGTAATTTTGGCATATTAACAAACACAAACAGGGGTTGAATTGTAAATAACAAGTGTATAAGATACACAAACATGTGTTGAGGTATAGATAACAAGTGTTTTAAGCCCAAAAACATGTGTTTTCATAAAAATAAGGTTGCATTTTTTCGAGGAAAAAGCTAGCAAAAACGCGCAAATCGAGACCCGTTTATTTTTTGAAGCCCCATACCTGTTGGGTCTAAAATTTTTATACCCAGACCCATATCCATTGGTGATGCGGGTAAATAGGTCATAAATACGTCTTTATAAATATTACTTTTTTTAAAGAGAAATTTAATTAATTGAAGGCCAAACGACATCTACAATAGGTATTAAAGAAAAACAAGATACAATTAAACAAGACTAAATCAAATTCGTCTTCGAAGAAACTATAATGAACCAAATCGAGTAATACAGTGCAGCCCCCTTGTATTTGCTGAATCTAGCAGCTATTGATGAGGAAGTGTATCATTCTGATATAGTTTGGGAAGAATATTCTTGATCTATTCAGGTTGACCGCATCCGAGATTCCAATACCTTCATGTTGAGTCTCGAACTTCAACCAATGAGAATAATTTTGTAACACCCTCAAATTTCTCTCTTTTGAAGAATATATTTTAATATAAAACACTTGAGAAATTTGAGAGTATTACCGCCACGTGATAACGTTAAAGGCTAAAACTACTAACTACTAATTTAACAATGCAGCGGAAACTAATAGTAATAACTTCTCTTTATTGATAATATAAAAACTTTATTATTCAACTATGACAATAATGGAATCTATAATAAAATGAAATAGTAACTCCTAGCTTAAGTCTTATTCCTCACTAGCTCCCCATGTGAAGTATGCATCAAATCAACTCTCAAATTCTGCTCACCAAAAGGGTCATCACGGGGACAAAGCCATAAAACAACAAACAAAACGCGTGTCAGTAATAATACTGAGTACATGTATATGCGGAAATTTAAATACTTTATTAAACATTCAAAATATTTCTATAAACCTTCCTTGGATACTTGTAATACTCGTATAATATAAAGTATATAACTTTAATAAAAGTCATTTTCTTGCCTAGGTACCTTTCCTAAAGTGTGCACACCCCCAAGTTTAGTATTCCTTACTGAGTCTATTACGAGGGGTTACTACCTTGGCCACATGACTTATACAAAAAGTACATGGGTAAATAATATAATGGCTACCGTTCTTGCTAATAAATAACAAGCCGTTGCCTCTTTATAATTGTGATCATAAAAGATCATATATCTAGTAAAATTCTTTTGGAAATAATCCTCCTTTAAAAAAATTTAACTAGTATAAAACTTGGTTATATAAAGCCATAGTAACCTCCTTGTAAAACAATCGTGAGAAGTGTTAATGAATACAATAATGATAATAGTGATACTTTATTAAGATAATTTAGAACATGACGTCCATACTTGATATATCAAAATGTGAAGTGAAGTACTACTATTCTATTTTTTTTTTGGCAGTAGTAGATTGATGCATATAAACACAACTATAAGTAAGGAGATAACAAGATTAATTAAACTTGCTTCCCAACTCTCTAATAAAATAATAACGTATAACCATGATTATACTAAAACTCATACTGTTAATAATGAACTCATAAGACATGTATTTTTAATTCAAAATAACACCCTAAAAACATGATACTACGCATGCAGAACAATATTTAAAGATCTACATATACACGTACCTTGAAAATTAATAACTACTAGGGAGAAGAGAGAGAAGGTAGGCTAAAAGGGAGAGAGAGTTTAAACTTGAGAACAGAGATGTATTCCTCAAATTTGGTGTGAAGAATATGATGGGTGGATGCCCCTATTTATACTAGTTAGATAGGTACAGTCATAATAGGACTCAGAACTAAAGAGATAGGTTTTTGAGAAAAGATAAATAATTTTAGCTAGGATACACTATTTCTTTATGATCATATAGCTAGAATAGAGGAATATTCCATAAGATAAATAGTCTAGATGCTAATTACCCAAAAGATAAAAAAAAAAACAAAGTAACCAATTTGGATACAAACTCATGGGCGTGAGTTTGCACCGAAACAATATTTTTTTTTTTTTTTTTTTTTTTGTAAATCTTTTCTCTTTATTTTGTAAATCCTTTCTTTTTGAATTTTCTTTTTAAAAATATTTTTTAATTTTATTAATCAACTACTTGGATTAGAATTTGTGAACTTAGGCCCAATACTTAATTTGGGCTAGAGTCTATTTGAAAAACCCATAATCTATTATAAAATGCTTTTTTAAATCTTTATAATTAATAGAAAGCCTTTTTAGTAAATAAAACCTTTCAAAAATTATAACTAATAACTTACTAAAAATACGGAGTATTACAGACTACTCCCCTTAAAAGAAGTTTCGTCCTCGAAACTTAAAGCAAGCAATGCAAGAGACAAAGCAAGTAAGACATATATACCACCAACTTCCTATAAAAGTAAGTTGGCTCACATAATACTCATAAAATAAGTCAAAATTAGGTAAGAAAAATACGGTTCTAAGTCAAACGCGCGGAAATCTATCGCATTCTACCCCCCTTAAAAGGAGTTACGCCCCCGTAACTCTACTACTAACCTCTGCAAACAACTCTGGATATTTCTTTCGCATCTCAGCCTCTGCTTCCCATGTTGCTTCTTCAGACTTCTGATTAGACCAGAGCACCTTAACTATTTTAACATCCTTATTCCGGGTACTTCTAACCTTACTGTCTAAAATCTTAATCGGCCTTTCTTCATAAGACAAGTTCTCATCAATTTGGACTGTTTCAGGTTGCAATACATGCGATTTATCTGGGATATACCGTCTCAACTGAGATATATGGAACACATTATGAACACGGCTTAGTTCAGTGGGTAGGGCTAGTCTATAGGCCACCTTTCCAACCCTATTCAAGATCTCATATGGGCATATAAACTTAGGGATAAGCTTCCCTTTCTTTCCAAACCTCATCACACCCTTCATTGGTGAAACTTTCAAAAGCACTTTTTCTCCCACTTTATATTCTTTTTCCCTACGCTTCAGATCAACGTAGCTTTTCTGACTATCTTGGGCTGCCTTAATCTTTCCTTGGATCATCTTGACTTGTTGCACGGTTTCTTCAATCAATTGAGGTCCAAGTATAACTGTTTCACTTATATCGTTCCAACATAGTGGGCTCTACATTTCCTACCATACAAAGCCTCGAATGGTGCCATGCCTATACTTGAATGAAAACTGTTGTTATAGGAGAACTCTATCAGATCTAGATGATCTTCCCATGAACCCTGATATTCCATGACACAAGCTCTTAACATATCTTCTAAGGTTTGGATGGTCCTTTCAGTCTGACCATCAGTGGCTGGGTGAAAAGCAGTACTCATTAATAGCTTCGAACCAAAGGCTTGTTGTAGCTTCTGCCAAAAGTTAGACAAAAATCTAGAATCTTGATCAGACACAATATCTTTTGGTACTCCATGTAGTCTTAACACATGCTTGATGTAAGCCTTGGCTAATTGATCCATAGACCATGTTGCCTTCATAGGTATGAACACTGTAGACTTGGTCAATCTATCAACAATTACCCATATCGTATCATTCCCATATTTACCCTTAGGTAGAGCAACAACAAAATCCATCGAAATGGAATCCCACTTCCATCCTGGCACATCTAAGGGTTGGACTTTCCCTTGGGGTCTTTAATGTTCACTCTTCACCTTCTGACACGTTAAACACCTGGAAACAAATTCAGCTATGTCCAACTTCATACGAGACCACCAGAAATTCTTCTTTAAGTCCTTATACAACTTATCACCCCCGGGTACATCGAATATGGAGAATTATGGCCTTCTTCCATGATTTTCAATTTCAAATCTTAGCAAGCTTCAGGTATACACCACCTTCCTTCCATTCTTAAACTTCAATCTTCATGGATTTCGAAATCTCCAGCATGACCCTCCCTCACCTTCTCTTTTATCTTTTCCATCTTCTCATCTTTCAATTGAGCTTCTTTAATTTGTTCAAACATAGAGGGTTGAATGGTCAATGCACTAAACATTTTCTTTACTTCTCCATATTGCATTACTTCAAGATTCATCTTTTGAAAGTCCAAACACAGTTGCTCTGCTACCACCATAGTACTTAAGGTATGACTTGTCTTCCTACTCAAGGCATCTGCCACTACAGTGGCTTTCCCTTCATGGTATTGGATATCCAAATCGTAGTATTTTATGAATTCTAACCATCTTCTTTGCCTCATATTCAAGTCCTTTTGGGTGAAAATGTATTTCAAACTTTTGTGATCTGTATATATCTTACATGTCACCCCATACAAATAATGACGCCAAATCTTTAAAGCAAAGACTATTGCGGCCAATTCTAGGTCATGAGTAGGGTAGTTGATTTCATAGGGCTTCAGTTGCCTCGACGCATAAGCAATAACTCTCCTATTTTGCATTAGAACACACCCTAGACCATGTTTAGATGCATCACTATATACTTCATAAGTATCACTTCCATCCGGCAAGGATAACACAGGGGATGTGGTTAGTCTTTCTTTTAGAATGGTGAAGGCTTTCTCACATTCTGGGCTCCAAATAAACTTGGACTCTTTCTTCATAAGGTTAGTCATGGGTCGGGTGATTTTGGAGAAATCCTTAACAAAACGTCTGTAATAATCTGCCAAGCCTAGGAAACTTCTTATATCAGTCACATTCTTTGGAGTAGGCCATTCACTGACGGCTTCAATCTTCGCTGGATCAACGGCAACACCTTCCTTGGAAATGACGTGGCCCAGAAATGCCACTTTTCCCAACCAAAACTCACACTTCGAAAACTTTGCATACAATTGCTTCTGTTGGAGTGTTGACAAAATTATTCGGAGATGTTCCTCATGCTCTTCCTTATTCTTGGAGTAAACCAATATATCATCTATAAATACCACCACAAATTGGTCTAAGTATGGCTTAAAAATTCGGTGCATGAGATCCATAAATACCGCTGGCGCGTTAGTCAATCCAAAAGGCATCACTGTAAACTCATAATGACCATAACGTGTCCTAAAAGCGGTCTTAGCAATGTCCTTATCAGCAATTCTTAACTGATGATACCCTGACCGTAAGTCAATCTTTGAGAAAATTCCAGCTCCCTTCAGTTGGTCAAACAAATCATCGATATTTGGAAGAGGATACTTATTCTTAATGGTCACTTGGTTTAACTAACGGTAGTCGATACACAACCTTAGACTACCATCCTTCTTTTTCACAAACAAGACAGGCGCACCCCATGGGGATACACTGGGCCTTACGTAACCCTTTTCTAATAACTCTTCCAATTGGGTCTTCAGCTCATTCATCTCTGCTGGAGCCATACGATATGGGGCTTTGGATATTGGGCCAGTTCCAGGCATTAAGTCTATAGTGAACTCCACTTCTCTTATTGGAGGCATTCCAGGGATTTCTTACGGAAAGACATCCTCGAAATTCATTAAATACGGGAATATTCTCCATCTTCTCTTCCCTCTACCTCCAACTTCGTACACCACACAAATACAATGGATACCCTTTTCTTATACGAGTTCTTGAGTTGCATAGCGGAAATCATCCTTGGACCGGGATTCCGACCGATTTTTCGTAGGTTATTTTGACTCCTTTTGGACCTTTCAAGGTCACTTTTTGGGCTCTGCAGTCTATTTGGGCTTTGAATTTCCCTAACCAATCCATTCCCAGAACAATATCTAGGTCATCTAATTCAAATTCAATTAAGTCTGAAGGAAAATTTGCCCCTACTAAAACATCTCTATATAATTTAGAAACATCAATGACTTCTCCAGAAGGTATAACTATATCCATGTTTATAGGTTTGGGTTTTTCTAACTTAAGTTTTTCCACTAAGGTTTTGGAAATAAAAGAGTGAGAAGCTCCCGAATCAAATAAAATCTTAACTGGAATAGAAGAGATGAAGAAAGTACCGGTCACTACGCCCGCAATCGTTTCAGCCTCACGATTGCTCATGACAAACACTTGACCTTGATTGTTTGCCTTAGCCTGATTGTCTCCTCCATTCCCATTCTTAGGAGGAACACTGTTATTAGTCACTGACTACTGCTGGGGTCCTTCGCTCCCATTACCTCCCTGATTCTGGGTTGGCTTAGGATTTGCTGATGTTGAGTCTTTCTGGAAGCACTCATATTCTCTATGGCCTAACTTGCTGCAGATCCTACATGTTACCAGATTTCCTTCACAGTCCTTCCCTGGGTGGTTTCTTGGGCATCTTTTACAGTAGTAGACTCTCTTGGACTTTCCATTTTCGGCCGACTACGATTGTTGCTATTCCCATTGCTCTTGTCATCTTTTCCTTGCTTGAATCCCCCATTAGTCTTTTGTCGCTTGTCTCCACCTTGGAACCCATTACTAGACCCCTTCCTTTTATCTCAAGGATTTGCTTCTATCTCTCTTCCCTTGATCTCGAATAGATGGGCAGCTCTCCCATACACTTCATCTAGGCTATCAAAGTTAGCACCTCCCAATTTCCCTTGAATGGACAAGGTCAACCCTTGCTCAAATCGTTGAGCCTTCAAAACTTCAGTTGGAACCACTTCAGGTGCAAACCTCATTAACTTTATGAACTTAGAATAGTACTCATTGACAGTCATAGTCCCCATCCTAAGGTTTGTAAACTCTAGGCACTTCTTTTTCCTTAAGTGAGGTGGGTAAAACTTGGTTCTCAAAGCTTCCTTAAATTGTTCCCATCCAAAATCTCCTTGAGTCGTTAAAGACTCCTTCCTTTGAGACCACCATAAATCAGCTTCCTCCCTTAGGTAGTATGTAGCATTGTTGATCTTTACACTAGTAGAATAAATGCTTATTGCTGCGGTCATTAAGTAGCCTATTGCGGCGGTTTTGGCCGCGCAACAATAAAGAGGACAGCAATAGGTAATAAATATATTGCTGCGGTTTTAAACTGCAGCAATATTTGAACATATTGCTGCGGTTTCTGGGTAAAACCGCAACAATATATATATTTTATATCAGATTCAAAAAGTATATTGCTGCGGTTTCTAGGGAAAACCGCAGCAATATGCTGAATTTAATAATAAAAAATAGGCATATTGCTGCGGTTTCTTGGAAAAACCGCAGCAATAGGTACAGGTGTAAGAAAAAAAAATTTTTTTTTTGCATTTTGCCATTAAATTCGAAAGATAAAAAAAATTCAGAAAAATAGCAAAAAAACAGAAACTTCCACCATAAAATGAAACTAACAAAGAAAAAAATAACAATAAGAAAACTGAACAAAGTAAAAACAACAATAAGAAAACTGAACAAAAAAAGAAAAATGAAACTAATGAAGAAAAAAAATCTGAGATATAGAAGAATTACAAGAAACAAGAATTACACTACACTGAACAAACGAAAATATCAACCTCTATAAAATTTAACTATAAAATTTAAGTGAAAAAACAAAAAATAAAGAAAACAAAAGATCTGAAAATCCGGCAACCAAATGTCGTCCAAAACCGTCGAAAACCGTCGTTGTCGCCGGCAACCAATCGTAGTTGAAACTCGCACAAACAAAATCGCCGGCAACCAATCATTTAGATCTGAAATTCCAACCAAAATTGAGAAAATTCGAAAACAAAAATGAAAAAATGGTGGAAAAAAAAGACATGAACTCACCGGAAACCTCGCGCGAAGGTGAGAGAGAGCAGAAGAGTGAAGGACTGAACTGATGGTAACCTCGCGCCGGAGAAGAAGAGTGAGAGCGAAGAGAGGCTGGTGATCGGAGATTGTCCGCGGCAGGTGGAGGGTGTTGTTGTGGTGGTGCGGAGGTGGCAAACGATGCGTCGGAGAAGAAGAGTGAGAGCGAAGAGAGGCTGCGCTTTTCGGCCGGAATTCCGGAATTCCGCCGGAGAAGAAGAGATGGAGAATGGTGAGTGAGGGAGAGGGAGAGGGAGAGGCGTGAAAGAAATGAGAGGGAGAGGAGTGAAATGAGGCTGAAACCCTAAATAAACTCTTTTTATATTAATTTAAAAGCCTATTGCTGCGGTTTTTTGTAGGAACCGCTGCAATAGGTCAAAATAATGTTTTTTTTTATATTATTTTAATATATTGCTGCGGTTTTTGACAGAAACCGCAGCAATATTTTTGGTCAAATGATAAAAAAAATTTTAAAAAAATTCTCTAAAACCATATTGCTGCGGTTTTCGGCGGAAACCGCAGCAATATGGGTATTTTATATTTTTCTTTTTTTTTACGTGATATATTGCTGCGTATGGGTAAAACCGCAGTAATATCACCGCAGCAATAAACAATTATTCTACTAGTGTTAACTCATCAGTGCACGACAAAAAGAAACAACTTATCAAACTCCCTAATTCGGTTCTCAAGACCGGCCGGGTCCTCTTTTCCATCATAGACAAGGTGGATTCCTAGAGGCTACTTTCTTAAACACATCACCGGCTAGGTCGGGTTCTTGTTGACGGTTCAGTTGAGTAGTCATAGCCTTAGCCAAATTCTTGGTCAGAGAAGTCAACTCCTTAAGTGTTGCTCGAGTCTTAGATCTACTTCCGGGTCTACTTGCCATTTCTTCCTGGGTAAGAAACAAATAGGTACTACTTATTAAGTCATCCTACTAAATTTGTAAATCATACAACAATCATGATTCATAATATGATTGACATCAAGCACATAACATGAAAAAGGAAACTAAAATTTCATTTATTAAACTTCCTTAAAAAGGAATGGTAACATATTTAAAGAGTAGTACTCTAATTCCAGAACTACTAATTATATAAACTACTAACAACTACTAAAATATCTAAACATTTTCCTAAAAATTTATAAATAATAAAAATCAGATGAATCGAAGTCTGAGTCATTTTGATCTTCTGCTTCAACATTAGCTTGGTGTCTCAACCATCATCTTCAGACATAGGGTGGTATCCCGAAGATGATGCACTGAATATTGGGGTGTTCAGGACTAGTAGTAGATTCATGATAGGAGTGGCTCGGAGTTTGATATGCATTAATCATGTCTTGGGCTTCCTGTTGCTCTTTCCACAATTCAGCATATCGGAGGTCAAATATGAAATAAGGTGCGGTAGCTAGCCAGATTCCTTCTTGGTAATGATCCCTCATGTTGGGCATTCCATCCGATAATTGCAATACATTATAATACTTATTGAATAACCAATGATAGGCTTCAAGGTATGGTAAGTGTTCTAAAAGCAGAGCAATTGTTGGTCCATGATTGTAAAGTTGTTGGTATCCTTGTTCTATTAGAAAGTTTGCATACTTCAGAATAGCACGCACATAATCAGTCACAGTTTCTGCATCTCTT
The DNA here is from genome assembly GCA_947646795.1 of Beta lomatogona. NCBI lineage: Eukaryota > Viridiplantae > Streptophyta > Magnoliopsida > Caryophyllales > Amaranthaceae > Beta > Beta lomatogona. The sequence goes on along the minus strand of CANSNZ010000548.1, from coordinate 163,227 downwards.
TTGACTAGAATGGGTACGAAAAATGGACTATGACTTGCCATACTGAATCTGTGGTAAAAATTATAAATAGTAAGTACCACGTATATTGTCATCAAGACAATTAAATCTCCTTCCTTATGAAAATTTGATAACATTCTCACATTTAGCTAGACAAAAATGTCATACAATTATTCATAATAATTATGCGAGTGCCAATAAGGAAATGCAAAAAAAAAAGCGAAACTCTAACTACTATTTAGGTACTCGAAAAAAAAAAAATCAAAGTCTATCATCTTATTCTACTTATGCACATAGAATGCTAAAACTTTTCTTGCCAAAATTATTTTTTCAACCTTTTGTTTTTCCAAATATGTTTTATAATGAGTACTTGATTCATGACAAAGAATAGTCGGGCCAATGAATTTCCCAGGAAAGAGTTGGTTACACGCAACGTTGGTGAGAGCCTAAGCCTTTCCTTGCCAGAAACATTGCCAACTCAACTTATCCAAATCAATCGTTTTCCTCAAATAATAAAATGGATTTTTATGCATATTTAATATAAATATGAAAAGAATGCAAAAGTCTCTAACGTATATGCCCATCCTTAAGTCTAACCATTAATTTTAGGTTCCAGTTTCATATCCCTAGGCTTTTAAACTGATACCACTTTGTAACACCCTCAAATTTCTCTCTTTTGAAGAATATATTTTAATATAAAACACTTGAGAAACTTGAGAGTATTACCGCCACGTGATAACGTTAAAGGCTAAAACTACTAACTACTAATTTAACAATGCAGCAGAAACTAATAATAATAACTTCTCTTTATTGATAACCTAAAAACTTTATTATTCAACTATGACAATAATGGAATCCATAATAAAATAAAATAGTAACTCCTAGCTTAAGTCTTATTCCTCACTAGCTCCCCCATGTGAAGTATGCATCAAATCAACCTGTAAATTCTGCTCACCAAAAGGGTCATCACAGGGACAAAGCCATAAAACAACAAACAAAACGCGTGTCAGTAATAATACTGAGTACATGTATATGCGGAAATTTAAATACTTTATTAAACATTCAAAATATTTCTATAAACCTTCCTTGGATACTTGTAATACTCGTATAATATAAAGTATATAACTTTAATAAAAGTCATTTCCTTGCCTAGGTACCTTTCCTAAAATGTGCACACCCCCCAAGTTTAGTATTCCTTACTGAGTCTATTACGAGGGGTTACTACCTTGTCCACATGACTTATACAAAAAGTACATGGGTAAATAATATAATGGCTACCGTTCTTGCTAATAAATAACAAGCCGTTGCCTCTTTATAATTGTGATCATAAAAGATCATATATTTTATAAAATTCTTTTGGAAATAATCCTCCTTTTAAAAAAAATAACTAGTATAAAACTTGGTTATATAAAGCCATAGTTAAATAACCTCCTTGTAAAACAATCGTGAGAAGTGTTAATGAATACAATAATGATAATAGTGATACTTTATTAAGATAATTTAGAACATGACGTCCATACTTGATATATCAAAATGTGAAGTGAAGTAGTAGATCGATGCATATAAACACAACTATAAGTAAGGAGATAACAAGATTAATTAAACTTGCTTCCCAACTCTCTAATAAAATAATAACGTATAACCATGATTATACTAAAACTCATACTGTTAATAATGAACTCATAAGACATGTATTTTTAATTCAAAATAACACCCTAAAAACATGATACTACGCATGCAGGACAATATTTAAAGATCTACATATACACGCACCTTGAAAATTAATAACTACTAGGGTGAAGAGATAGAAGGTAGGCTAAGAGGGAGAGAGAGTTTAAACTTGAGAAAAGAGATGTATTCCTCAAATTTGGTGTGAAGAATATGATGGGTGGAGGCCCCTATTTATACTAGTTGGATAGGTAGAGTTATACTAGGATTCGGAACTAAAGAGATGGGTTTTTGAGAAAAGATAAATAATTTTAGCTAGGATACACTATTTATTTATGATCATATAGCTAGAATAGAGGAATATTCCATAAGATAAATAGTCTAGATGCTAATTACCCAAAAGATAAAAAAACAATAAAGTAACCAATTTGGATACAAACTCACTGGCGTGAGTTTGCACCGAAACAATATTTTTTTGTAAATCTTTTCTCTTTATTTTGTTAATCCTTTCTTTTTGAATTTTCTTTTTAAAAATATTTTTAATTTTATTAATCAACTACTTGGATTAGAATTTGTGAACTTAGGCCCAATACTTAATTTGGGCTAGAGTCTATTTGAAAAACCCATAATCTATTATAAAATCCTATTTAAAATCTTTATAATTAATAGAAAGCCTTTTTAGTAAATAAAACCTTTTAAAAATTATAACTAATAACTTACTGAAAATACGGAATATTACAAATTTCTCATACCTAAAACAAAATAACCATACTCACAACTCCCATAGGGGAGAAGGAGATTTCCAAAACAGAAACTAAAAACCCCATAACAGGGTTTGAGAAAATCTCATAAAGAGAGACTAATTTATTAAACAAAACAAGAAAATGAACTAAAACTGAAAATAAAAGGGGAAAAGGGGCTTACCATGGATGAAATTATCCATGACAGCCCCTAATTGATGAAGAAGGGGTAGGGGAAGCTAGGGTTTGAGAGAGAAAAAGAGAGAGGGTATTTTTTGAATTTTTTAAACTTGTTTTATATTTTTAAATATTACTTAATTTTTGTTTCCCTAAAGCATGATTTAGAAAAAAAAAACCACGAACCATAAAATATTAAAATAGTCGTAAATTTGGAAATTACCTCTCAAGTTACAACTTACAACATAAACATTACAATTTCACAAATTACAATGCAGAGGTGACTTGTGGACTGCAGTCTGCAGTCTGCAGACTAGATTGGTAGCCGGAGTTGGAACTTCGAAGAGCAGGTGAAATGGCAGAAAGCCAGAGAGAAGTTAGAACATGAATGGTTTTTTTTTCTTAGATTCATTAGAAGAAGCTAAAACGACTGGGAGCATATGAGTTGAGGACTTGAGGACATTAGGTTTTTTTTCTTTCATTTACTTGGTTTTTTTTTTTTAAAAAAAAAAAAAATGGGTATATGGGTTGGGTATGGGTCTAGAATATGGGACTCATACCCAGACCCGCCCCGTATCTATGAGACTCATACCCGACCAAGACCCATTGGGTCTAAATTTTTTGGACCCATACCCGTATAAATGGGTCGGGTCCAAGACTCGTTGCCAACTCTAGATATGATATACTTCGACCCTTTTTTTAGCTTATTTTCAGTTTACGTTCAGCTGTGTTTATTTCAATTTACACTACATTTTAGCTCATTTCAATTCAATTTAGCGCAGTGCAATTCAGTTCAATTTTTTGTTTCCAACTCTAAAAAATAGGGTCTTCGTATGTATTTTCATGCAATATGATAATTCATATTGAGATATGATAATGATATCTTCAATATAATAAGACCATGTTCTTTAAAGCTGAAAAAAACTGAACTGAACTGAAATGTAGTGTAAAAATGAACTATGGACCTCTTCTGCCTAACTTATTTTCAGTTCAATTCAGTTCAGTTCAGCTTTTAATTTCCTTCTATCATAAAAAAAAAAGTTCAGCTCAATTCAATTAAGTTCAATTCAGTTCAGTTCAGCTGTTTTTAGCCGAAGAGAACAGTCCCTAAGCACAGCTGAACTAAACTGAACGGAACTGAACTAAACTGAAAATAAGTTGAAAAGAACAACACAACACTTGCAACAATTTCCAATAATAAATGTAACATAATACTTGAGACAATTTTTTTACTTTCTTTTTATGATAAAGTTTTTCACATTAAATAATTATTGTCTCCACCCCTCATATACTTTCTTTTTGTTTTTTCTCTATCTTTTTCTTTCATTTATTCTCCTAATTACATGTCATTTCTCTCTCCTATTTTACCAAACTACACCTATAATCTATCATTAGCATATTTTGCCTAGAATTTTTCCTAGTCCATTTGTTGCAAGTATTCAATTACGGAAGGAGTACTTGTTGAGATTGTATAAAAAAAAATACGGAGTATATAAATTTTAAAAAACATACGGAGCATTATACAACCCTTTCATGTAAAAATGAAAAAAAATACTCCCTCCGTTTCTTAATACTTGCAATAATTAATATTACTTGTAAGAGGTAAATTATTCAATTGTTGCAAGTATTACGGTTTTTTCACCATATACCCCTGACAATTTTTTTTTTGCACCATATACCCTTTCAACTTTTGAAATTCACCATATATCCCCCACCTTTAAAAAAATATATCCACATACCCTTTTTGTTAACAGACGTCAAGCCCCCGTTAGTGGCAAACTTATTTCATGATGTACCCCTAATATGGAACTTAATGCACCATATACCCCTAAATTATGTTTCAATTATAACAGCTACTTTTCCAGTTTTAAAAACTAGCCGTTAGGAAGATTAAAGGCCAGCCAATTCCTATGTAAACTGAATCCCTTAACATGAAGTATGAGTTCTCATTCAAATACATGCTCTTCAAACTACGATTCTTCATATATTAGGGTCCTTAACTCTTATTGCATTTGTGGGAGAAAATATGCAATAAGAAGTTCTGAAATTGCAACAAATCCTCAGAGGCTGTACTACAAATGTGATTCATGCAATAGTTTCAGATGGTGCAAAGGAAGTTATGACCAAGGTAGCAGCAGCCATGGAAGGGGATTCAAGCACAATGAAGGCAGTAGGGAAGAGGGGGAAAGCTCGACAACAACAGAAATGAAGGAAGAACTCAAGCAATTGAAGAAAAAATTGAAGCGGCAACAAAAATTAGTTAATGCAGCAATAAAAGTAGGAGTACTCATGTTTGTGATCCTAATGTTTGTAATATTTAACTACTAATGTAGCTTATCAACTAATGTAGCTTTACAAAAACTATCTTCTTAATGATCATATAACTGTGTTTTACAAAAACAGTGGCTTTCAGATCACAAAGTAGCTTTACAAAAAATAGTGCCCCAATTCACAAAAAAGGCATGCAAGGAGCATCTTGGAACCCTTCAATCTTCACTTCTTCTTACTCTTCTTCCCTTCGGTTCTTTGCTTTGAGGTAGTGGTAGCCTCGAGTTGCCTTTCTTTTCTTCCGTGTAGGCCGAGATCCTTGGGCGCTTGAAGTAGAGGCTTTGTTCTTCTTCTGAGATCCCTGCTTCTTCTGAGATGCTTGGGCAGTTGAAGTAGAGGCTTTGTCCTTCTTCTGAGATCCCTGCTTTGTAACGCCCCGAAAATACATAACCTTAATTGTCAGCGGAAGCACAACTTAAGCCTGTGGGTTATGGCCCACTAATAAAATAATCGCCTAAAATGGCCTATTAAACATACAAATGTTCAATAACAATTCATAATAATTACCCTTAATAAAGAGGGTTCTAAATATCTCTAATAATTATCAGAGTCGCTTCAACTCAACCTTTCCGGAGCATTACTGACATGACCGATCCTGAGCTATCTTCGGAATACCTGAATGATTTCATAAAATAGGGAAAAGAGAAAACACAGAAAAAACCTAAAATGAGTTGAAAACTCAGTAACTTCACTCCAGCCCGTAAAAACGGTTTTGGTTCGTAAACATTTTCATGTACAAGTATATATAATAACACTTTAGTAATCATTAACGGAGAACATTATCATTAGCCTTGAATAGTCTGCTGGCAAGGACCATTTACGTGACTTTAGTTCATTGGCAAGTACAGGTTTTGGACATAGCATAACTTTCGTAATTCGTAACATTAACATCATCATATGACCTTTTTGGTCCGTATCGTTCATCGTAACATAATTCCTCCACCTGTGACTTGCCCATTTACCGGATCATTTCATGACTCCAAACCAGCAGAACCATCCACTTTTATAATCATCACTTATCATACATCATATATTCTCAATTCAGAATCATCCATAGATCGTAAACATAATCATAAACATGACATCTCATAACATACATAAGCATCGTCACAGCATAGCATATTTCATCATGCCACATACAAATCGTAACACATAATCATATCACATAATCATCATCATATACTCGTGTTCACGCATACACATATAAACATCACATATAGCACATACGGGCATACATATATTTGCTGGACATGAACATTACACATCACATATACGGGCAAGCATAAGTGCTAGACATAAAGGTTACACATAACACATACGAGCACGCATAGATGCTGGACATGAATATTACACATAACATATATGGGCAAGCATAAGTGCTGGACATAAAGGTTACCTCATACGCTATTCCTTTCCTTACTCCTTATGTATCGTCATCCCTCAATCTCCAAAGGCCATCATACATATATCCTCCTCAAAACATAATCAATAATTAGGGAATTGCCCACCAACAAATATTCCTTGCCTTATTACCCATAAGCTATTATAGTTATTAGGATACTCGTTTATAAAATATCTTTAAGCATGAAAACGAAAAATATTATTTACATTATTCTAGCTATCTGAAATTATCTTATATATAACCTTAATATTATCGTAAAATCTAGAAACTAGCAAACTAGTTAACTAATGAATTACAGTAATTAGCATGAAAACATTTATACAAATTTAACTTTCCTATTACCCACTTATAAAAATCAGATTCTTCTAAGTGGATGATTAATTTATCATAACATATTCCAATTAGTTTAGTCTTTACTATAAGTTTAGCCTAACGAAGTGGTTTATTAGCATGATTTATAACTACTTTAGTCCATAATATAAATACAGTCCAACTAATTAACTAAGTGACTTTGCTAATACTACAAACAAATCGATTTGGATCCAACTTAAACAAACTAACAAGAGTAATTAACTTGGGCTTAATTTCTGAAATAAAAGATTAGAGAGTTGAAATATGGGGTATGATATACCTCTGCTTCAAGAGCGAGGGAAGAACAGAGGCGGCAGGGAGCTCGGAGCTCCGGCGGGCAAAGCAGCGGCCCCCAACGACAACCGGGAGCGGGACGCACAAGCAACAACAACAACAACAACAACAACCAGCATCAAGGCGGCAAGGCACAGGCAACGAACGAAGTAAGGGGAGAGCGAAGAGCCGAGGGCAGCAAGGGAAAGCAGAGCTCCGACGAGGGAGACGCGATCCGACAGGGCTGCAGGAGGACCGGTGATGGCAAGAAGTGGAAGCTCGGTGTTCGTCAAACTCCCGGCGGCGAAAGGCGTGAGCAGCAGCGGCGCAGCAAAGACGCAGCAACAACAACGAACGGAGGAGAGAAATTGACCGAGAACCACCACGAAGAGGAGAGGAGAGAAGACGTGAGTGAGAGAGGGAGCCACGAGGACCCGCAAAGACGGCGCGATCGGAGCTCCGGCGAGCAGCGGGAATCTCCGGCGAGGCGACGACGCAGCGAGGGAAGGGAGTTCGAAGAGGAGAGAGAAAAGTAAGGGGTTTGGGTTTGGGGTTCTCACGGGTGAGAGAGAGAATGGGGTTTGGGGCTTTGGGGTTTTTCCACCGGGAGAGGAGGGAAAAGAAATAGGGAGTTGGGTTTCCTTTTGGTGAGGAAAAAATGACAGAGAGAGAATTTGAGGGGGGGGGTTTGGTTATCATTTTGGTGAGGAAAATCATGAGAGAGAATTACTAATTCAAATTGGGTTATTTAAAATCCAAAATACATTATTCTTAATAACAATTTCATAAATCAAAATATATTACAAATACTACAAATAATCCAAACTCAAATAAAATAAGGATTTACAAAACATAATTAACTTTATAATTATAATTAACGCTAATTAAAACGCTCTTAAAAATCGGGGTATTACATGCTTCTTCTGAGATCCTTGGGCAGTTGAAGTAGAGGATTTGCCCTTCTTAGCTTTTTTAGTGGCACCACCTCCACAAGTCCTAGCATTATGTCCCACCTCTTTGCACTTGCTGCACTTAACACTGCTGTTTCTCTGACCCTTCTTAGCTTCATTTGGCCCTCTCTTCCTCTGTTTGGCAGGCCTCCCAGCACCTCTCTTGATAGAAGGGGGGTTAATGACTGGCAGATTGTGTTTTGGCCAATGGCTTGGGTCAGACATAGGGTGAATGTGCTCCCCATATGTGTGCTTGTAAGCCTCACCCTTGAAGTGAGGGGATACAAAATCAGAGGGCTCAAGCCTCTCATTGAACATAACCCTCAATGCATGTTTGCAAGGAATGCCGCACCATTGCCATTTACCACAATGACATGTCATGTCTGTGAGCTTGCAAGGAAAGTAAACATGACCATCTCTCACCTCAAACTCACCACCCCCACAGCTTGTTGCATAACAGAACTTGGATTCATCGGCCCTAATTGCTAAAAAATTTTCTGCATACTCAGTTAACTGTGTTGCTTCCATATCTGCAGCCTTAGCAAATCTTGCCCCAAGTCTCTTCATTGACCAATGCCTTATAGCTACAATGAAACAGAAAACTGTGATTAGTTATGTGGTTCATGAATGAAAAGACAATGAAGAAACAAGAGGAGAAAACACAAACCTTCAAGTAATGTAAGCACGGGAAGATCTCTATAAGGCTTGGTGCATGCATTGAAGCTCTCCACAAAGTTTGTTGTATTATGGTCACAACAAACTTGTGGGTCAAACACATGCCTACTCCATTGTTCTGTGGTGGAATCTAAATACTCCACAGCTTTGGCATCATAGGCTTGTATTTCCTTCATGGCCTTATTAAAAACATACTTGTTGTATGCATTTGCTACAGTCCAAAAGAGCTTGTGGAATGTTGTGCCACTGTAGCCAGCATTCTTGCAATTCATGTATAAATGTTGGCAACACACTCTTCTTGTTGCCCAAGGGAAGACAGAATGCAAAGAGGCTTCAACACCCTGACGAATGAAATCAGTAACTAATTAGCAAATTAGTAAAAATGCAATGATTGAAATACACACAAAAGCTAAACAAAAAAGTACTCACCCTCATCCTGTCACTGATGAAGGTCCAATCATCTCTTGCACAACCTTCTTGTTGAAACACAAGCTGGAGGTTTCTGAAGAAGTAAGTCCAGCTTTCAATGCTCTCAGTGTCTACAATGCCATAGGCAATCAAGAAGATCTCATTATTTCCATCAATCCCTAAGGCTGACAGCAGAATACCCTTGTAATACCCACTTAGGTGAGCCCCATCTATGCCTATAATAGGCCTACACCCTTTTATAAAGCCCCTAAATTGTGCTGCAAAAGAGAAGAAACATGCCACAAACTTAAGGGCAACACTTGCAGTGTTCCCAGTCAAAGTGACAAGGGCATAAGAGCCAGGGTTGGTCTCTTTGATTAGCTCTGCATACCTTGGCAACAGTCCATAAGACTCCCCAAACCCCCCATATAAAAACTCTTTTGACATGACTTTAACCTTGTACAGAAGCCTGTTTTTGACCCTCACCCTAAACCTTTCCAAAGCCAATTTCTGCAGCCCCTCCACTGGTACATCAGGGTTTGTAGAAATGTGGTCAGCACGGTGTTTGCAGAGCCACACAGAGCTCACCATAGGATTATCCTCTAATCTCCCACATGCTTTGTGCTCCCCCTTCAATGTCTTGATTGCCCAACTGATTTTATCAGCAATCATAGAGGCATGTATCCTCCAACTGCATCCATCCATTGAACAAGAGGCAGTGAACCTCTTAGTGTCAGCCTTTTCAACAGTTATTGCAAACCCCTCCTGGATGCAATAATCCCGCAACACTTCCAAAAACACCGCCTTGGTTGGAAAAATCAACCATTCTTCAAGCTTGATAGACCCAAAAGGAGTTTCATCCCAAACCCTACCATTGATGTACACTCTGTCCAAGCTAGAACTACCATCAAGGCAATCCTCAAAGGTCTTCTGAAGGTAACAGTCCTCAACTTCAATCTCATCCTCCTGAACCACAAAATCAGTCATCAAAATGTCATCATCATCAGTCTCTCCCTCACATGAATCACAATAGGTCCCATCAGATGAGGCATCACCCTCTAAATCACCATACTCCTCATCCAAGCACACATGAACTGTGACCTTCTTCCTCCCTGTACCCTCCCTTCCAGTGCCTCTCTTTTTGGGTACATAGGTCCCAAATTTCTTGGCTGTGCTCTTAGGCACCCTAAATCCCTTAGGCCTAGTCCTTGGTGCTTCTTTTAGTTTTAAAGAAGTTGAAATGTTAGTTTCAGGGAAGGAAGGTGTAGGTTGTGTGCCTTGCCTAGAAACTGGGGAGGAAGGTGTTTGTTGCTCAGGAATTGGAGGTGAAAAGGGTGGTTCCTGTATGTGTGATACAGGGCTTTGTGTTTGGTTTCTTGTTGTAGGTCTCCTAACTGGGGTGGTTTTAACCCTTTTATTTTTTCTGGGACTGAGGTGGTGGTGTAGGCTCTGTAGGAGGTGAAGGAGGTGGTGGTGTGTGTTGTTTGGGAGGTGAAGGTGGTGGTGTAGGCTCTCTAGGAGGTGAAGGAGGTGGTGGTGTAGGCTCTGTAGGAGGTGAAGGAGGTGGTGGTGTGTGTTGTTTGGGAGGTGAAGGTGGTGGTGTAGGCTCTCTAGGAGGTGAAGGAGGTGGTGGTGTAGGCTCTGTAGGAGGTGAAGGAGGTGGTGGTGTGTGTCGTTTGGGAGGTGAAGGTGGTGGTGTAGGCTCTCTAGGAGGTGAAGGAGGTGGTGTGTGTTGTTTGCTAGGTGAGGCAGTGGGTTGAGAAGGCCCTGGACAACACTCATCAGCCCCCTGACTTGAGTACACCCTCATGTACTCAACTATCTGCACATCATCCACAGATAGGACAGGCACCTCAATGGCAAAACAAAAACTCCTTGCCAATTCAGCTTCCTTCTTCTCCTCTTCTTCTTTCATTCTTCTCTCCTCTTCCTCCTGCTCCTTCCTTAGAATCTCTTGCACTCTCCTTATATTCTCCAGTTTTTCCTTCTCAGCTTTTTCCCTTAACTGAACATATGACCTAAATACTATCCTAGGGTTGTTTGTTTCCTCCACCCACATCTCAATGGTGTCTGTGCCCCTTCCAAAAGACCAAACCCTGCCCAAGTCCTTGTCACTCTCAATCTCTATTTTTCTATTAGTCCTAGGATTATGGACAAGTAGCCTAAATGCCTTAGGGAGATACACATCTTGTTTAACTGCCTCCTCCATTACATCCTCATACAGACCCATTAAGTGACACATGTCAGTGTCTTCAACCCTCACATCAAAATCCTTACTGTCGTAGTGCAAAAGTAACCAAACAGCAGCCATCCTAACCAAATCAACAACAACAACAAATTTCCCACACAAATAAGCATACTACATTTGAATGCAAGGAAAAAAATTCAAAATTTTGCTATGATTAACTAAAGAAAAATTTCCATAAAAACCGAAAGAAACGAAACCCTAAAACGCAGAAAACCCTAACCAAAAAAATTCCAAAAGCATAAATTATCAACAACACAAACAAAGGGATAAATAACTTACTTGGAACGAAAAGGACCCTTGAAATTTTGTAACTTCAAACCAACTTTCGCAACTCACCAACTCCGTTTTTTCCCCTCCTGAAGAAGACCCAAGAGCAAATTTTGCACCAGCAATGAAGCTCTTACAATTGCGCACAAACCAGTGTCTAGATTTCTCAAAATGGGTTATAGATTTTTGGATTCCATGGATGCCTAAGCTCTAGTAAAACAGAGGGTTAGAGAAGGTGAAAATGAATGGGCGTGGTTTTTTTTGCAAACTGATCATTTACTCCAACCATAATGGCGCCCAAACTTAATGGCAAACTTGTAATAAAACACTAATGGCAACTTGACGTCTGTTAACAAAAAGGGTATGTGGATGTATTTTTTTAAAGGTGGGGTATATGGTGCATTTCAAAAGTTGAAAGGGTATATGCTGCAAAAAAAAATTTGTCAAGGGTATATAGTGAAAATAAAAAATTTGTCAGAAACGAAGGGAGTATTTAATAAAATAAAACACGTGGGGCCTACACACTTTGGTTTTTTTACACAAAAAGCTCTCTAAACATGCATTCTTTATGCATGTATCACTTCTCTACTAGTACTCCAAGATTAAGTCAAATTCATTATTGGATGTCCTAGTAAAATTTTCTTTTAGCCGCCAAATCGATTTTCATATGTGACAAGGTTGCTGCAATAAAGAAATTGAATAGCTGTCGCTTTCAATGCTTCATGTTGGAAGTAGGGATGGCAACGGGTCGTATCTGGACCGGGTCTAGGTGGACCCGAATCCAGACCCGTTTCAAGACGTTTGATCCAGATCCGACTCGGATCCATCGGGGCTGAAAAGTTGGACCCAGATCCAGATCCGACGGATCCGGGTCCTAAACGGGTCTAGGTTGCTTTATGGTGTTTTAACTAATTTTTTATATTAAAATATTTTCCGAAGCCAAAAATTTTCCAAAGTACATCCAAAAATTAACCAACAGTTTAGCAATTAGCATACAAAAATTCAAAAACATCAGAGATATTAGGTATTTATATATATAGCAGTATGCAAAATTTAAGGTAAAGCACTACAGCTCTTTTCGAGTTCAATGTTTGCTGTCAAGAAGTTCAAAGTCGGCAGCAATTCAGTATTAGTTCGTCAAAATCATAGGCTTTTCGAGTTCACCATCCTCCAAATACTCCAAATACCCCCCTCTAACCACCAAAAATACAAGCGAAAAATAATTTTTTTTACATAACTTCGTCGGAACTCAGAAGATAACAGTAGAGACAACAATATCTCGTCGGAAGTTGCCGGAAACACCACTGGTGCTGCGCGAGTTCAACCCACTCGTGCTATCAATATGTGCTGCCGAGTTCAACCCTCTAACCACTGGTGGATGACGCCGGAAAGAGAAAGATGGGAGACGTTGGGCGTTGGCCGGAGAGATGGGTGACTTGGAGTGGTGGCATGCGTGACTGAGGCGTTGGAGACTTGGAGTGGTGGCATGCGTGAGTGAAGTTAGGGTTTCAGGGAGAGGGAGAGATGTGTGAGAGAGAGGGAGAGGGAGAGATGTGAGAGACTGAGAGGGAATTGAAGTCAGGGAACGACAAAATGTGCGAGTGAAATGAGGTGGGAGCAGGACTTTGAGGTGGAGCCCAGCCCAACCTTTTCTTTAAAAAACGGATCTACGGATCCACGATAGGACCCGGATCCGACCCAAATCCAACGAGTCTGAAATTTTAGGATCCAGATCCGAAAAACGGATCCGGGCCGGGTCCAGGATCCATTGCCATCCCTAGTTGGAAGAAGCACATTTATCCATCACAAAGGGATAAGTTAACATGATACAACTGGCGGATGTAAGGGTGGGCCTATCTGGGCCATCACTAACCCTATGTCTAAAATTCTATATGGATATAGTATCTATATTGTAATGACAATTAATGAAATTGGATTAGTTTGGTTGATTTTGCATGTTTTTATAACACTTTCTATTTTATGTTTCAACAAGTGCAAGGTTCGAATCCCATGACTAGCAATTTTAGAAAACTGACTTGTGTTTCGTAATTTTGTTTTTTTCTACTAGTTACGTCCCGCCCTATATAAAATTTGAATCCAACTCAACATAAGCTCGTTCTAGCACGATTTACTCATGGGCTATTTATAATGCATGGACAACCTTAAAATGTAACATCAATATGACAAGTTGGCCCACCAATTAGTTTGCTCATTTAAATTAAAGTTAAAAAACATGAAAACAATTATGAGCTAGGCACAACACGAGTCGGTTTATCTTGGCACTAGGCATTGATCGAGTTGTGCATGATCCTTTTTCTTGAAAACCTGGTACAACACGACTTTATCTTGACCCGTTTAAGACACTACATTCAAGATATGGGCCGAGTTGTGGATGATCTTACTTATAATATAACGATATCTTTGAACATCTCACTACTACATTCATGTCAGTTCTCTTTTAAGGGTCCGACTCCCTATCTTATTTTCAGTTCAGTTCAGTTCACTTCACTTCAGTTCCTAATTTCCTTCTATCATAAACAATTCATTTCAATTTAGTTTAGTTCAAACGTTTTCGACCGAAGCAAACAGACCCTAAGTGGTTAATCAAATTATATTAGTAATATACTAGATTAATACCCGTGCGATGCACGGATTTTGAACATATATCATTTATGCATTAAGTGTTTTCTGGATCATTTAAAATTCTATGTAACATTAAATATTAAAATTAATTAATCAATTCAACCTTCATCACTCAAGAGAAAACGCTACTGATAAGGTAAATATTTTAAATGTCCATATATTTAGAAACTCAAAAGGCATATTGCATACATGTTTCTGACCCGTTTCATCTTCTACCTGCTCAATGTCTATTTCTATTTAAACAACTAATAATGTAGTATCCATCTTTAAAATATTAAAAGTATTTTATATACACAAGTGAAGGTAAATTCATATAAATCTTTATCCATCACTTATACAGCGTTTAAAATATTAAGCTTATTTACCCTATTACCTAAGAATAGGAGTTAGCTCAAGTGGATAGAGCACTCCCCCTTGGCCCCTGAGGTCAGGGGTTTGATCCTTACCCCCAGCATTATGCTGGGGTGTTTCCTTAGCATGCTATGCATGCCTTACCAACCAATGTATTGGTGTTTCCTACAAGCAAGTTTAGTAGCGCTTGTAGGGGGTTTAATTTCCTAATCAAAAAAAAAAAAAAAAAAAAATTACCCTATTACCTACTTAGACACTCAGGGCCATCCAATATTTTTCCCACCATTTTACCGCGCTCTTTTTTCTCTCAATTAATAAGTTTTCATTATATCAACTTATTATAGTGAAAAAATTTAATTAACAACTTAAAATAGTAAACATTTATTATTTTTCTACAATTTCTGTAATGAAGGTTTCTTCTTCTATTCAATATCTCAAAAAGGTTAAGGTTGTTTGTTATAAACAAATTTCTTTTTTAGATCTTAAGTTGCTTGAAATAAATTTAAAAGATCGTTTTTCGCACAATGTGATATATAAAAGGTCTGTTTTGACAAATTTTCCTAATTTGAATGCGTCACCTCCGTGTGTGGAGTTTGGACGCATGTGTGTAGTTTGGTTGTGTTTCTCTTGGATGCAAACAATGTGAAGAACAAAGGAAGGTGCAACATCAACATATGTCATATGGGGCTGTTACAAGAGACGCGAGAATTATTGTTATGCTTTAATTAAAATTTGATGCTGCATGAAATGGTGTTTAGATACTTCACCCTTTTCAAATGATCTTCCTATTTTGACGAATTTTCTTTTAAAAAAAATTCCAAATACCATGAACAAAAATAGTGGTAGGGAATTTGTTTTTAACATGAAGCTGGGCTCTCGAGTGAAAAAATAAGAAAGAGCAGCCTAGAACAACACACTGGGGATCATTATTGAAGACATCTTCGGCTTTTGCTTGTTTGTTAAATTTTTCCTATCAAATGTTTACTTCCATTCTAAGTTTCTAATATAAATTACTGCCTTTTACATAACAATTATAGGGGTGGTGGCGCAGTTGGCTAGCGCGTAGGTCTCATAGCTAAGTTGAGTGATCCTGAGGTCGAGAGTTCGAGCCTCTCTCACCCCAAGTTATTTTTTGCTGCCATTATTTTCCAAGTTTCATGTACTGATGTACTATTCTACAAGTTTATACACATAGTCTGCGTTTCTCTTATTAACTTTTTTTTTTCTTCCTAAAATGACAAGTTGCCAAATGCAGAAGACAAAGATCAATTAATTATACATGTCAATGATCCTGTTTTCTTAGATACTACTTCCTCTACACTTGCTATACTTCATTTCTCTCACTGGGTTGCTAAATGTCGTTCTTGTTTTCTTACTAACACCCTATATATATATATATATACTTCTTATGTATTTATACTCACGTGTACACATTCCCTCACTCTTCCTCGCTCTCCCATTCTCATACTTCCTCGCTCATACTTCCTCGCTCATACTTCCTCTCCGACGACTTCTCCTGCCAATTTTCTGATCACTATCTCATCTCACACATTAAAGGAGGTTGAACGACATCATCACGCCATTACTCCTTTGTCAACATCTCCAGCAACCTTTCCGGCACATTATGTGCAACTTTTTCAGCCACATTGTTGCATTATCGATATTAATGGTATTTTGTACTTCATTTAATTAAAACAAAGTGGACTATATATAATGACTTGAAATTACCGAAAAACTGCTCAGGCATCTGTCATAGACGCCTTAACCCATGGTCAGGCGCCTAACCACAGGTATATGCGCCTAACCACAGGTATATGCACCTAAAATAGGCGCATGTACATGTTGTTGGACGCCTATTTTAGGCGCCTTTACCTATGGTTGGGCTAGGCGACTGACCACAGGTTCGGCGTCTCTGACAAATGCCTCAGCACTTTTTCGACGTTTTCAAGTCAATTACCGGCAAATTTTAATTTAATTTGAGATATTCTAGTTGACCTAATTTGAGACAATAAATTAGTTTTATTCGAAAAAATCTTAATTACATTAGCATTTTCCCGCGATTTGACGATGTGGTCAAAAAACTTGAATTCGTTGAAAAATATGAGCTTGTTGGAAAGTTCTGAAATCCTGTAGTCCTTCAATGAAGTAAATGAAAGAAGATGAAAGGAATGAGAGAGAGAGTGAAAGATGAAAGGGAATGGAAGAGGTGATGAGAAATGGAGGGAGGATGGAAGGGGAATGAATGAGGGAATGGAGGGGGAAAGAAAAGGAAAGACCTTTTTACTTTTATACAAAAATACAAGGCAGTAGTAGAAAAAAATAAGGCGTCATTTAGCAATACTCTTTCTGAAGACATTTTTTAATATTTATTTTAAGAATCAAGGTTGACCTAGTTGGTTGGAGGCATTACTTCCACTTTTGTAACAACGGGTCGATTCTTGCCCCTTACAAAGTAGGATTCCTAAATTCATCCCCCCCCCCAACCCCACACTTGTACAAGAGATACGCATCTTATTTCATTTAAATAAAAATTTTATATAACGAAGAAAGTAATAGATTATTGCATAGGATAAGAAAATAGATAAGAATAGATATACACGCATGTAACAATAGTTATTTCTTAAAATTTAGATTACCCTTATGATATGCATGTCTGTTATAGCATATACTACAACTGATATTATTGAGAGGAATACAGAAGATTTTAACTTATTATGATCATATAATCTTATTTCTAATGTAACTCATATGTTGTGTTACGACAATAAAATTTTAATTTCTATATAATTATTTTAAATTTCATAATACTAAAACCATAAACAAAAAAAAAAAAAATTCTTAATGATTATGTTTTGAAGTATAATTAAAATATTAGTATTTACCTTTTTTGAAGTATTTCCCAGATCTTATACTTAATCCTATTATGATTATTAATTTTGTAGGTAATTTATTAAAAAACCAAACTCTATTTTTCTCTTATATTGAAGATTAATGGATGTCATAGCTAATACTATACTCCAAGCTTGTTCAACATTCCAAAGCCTCCTGTAAAAGAAAAAAAAAAAAATCCCAAAGCCAATACAGCAAACAATTCCTATATCAGTATTGCTCTAACAGGTGTTGATGTGTCCTATAGCTTTGAGCCTTCAACATGAAAATTACAAAACTGGATCACTGGATCACATTCGAAATTCTACAAGTACAGAACCATCTAAATTGAATTTCCAAGAGTTAAATGTTAGAAGCAACAAGAACAATCAAATGGGCAAAGGCCAGTGCTACCAGCATCTTGCTTGTTAATCCTCAGCTCTTCCTCTGAGTAAATAGCAAGCCCGTCGTTTGTTCTCCTTCTAGGCTTTGAATCAAAGTTAAATGGTTCAGTCTCTTTTGGGATACGCTTCTTTTTCTTTATCTTCTTTGATTTTTCATTTTTGACTCTAGCTCTTTCGGATTTTTCTTGCTCGGCCTTCTTCCTCTTTTGGCTTGTAAAAATGTCATCAATTTCATCAGCCTTTTTTAAACTTGCAGTAGATGGTTCTTCTGGTACAGCCTCAGACTCGTCAATTCCATCAGCCTTTTTTGAATGACCAGTAGATGGTTTTTCTTGTACATCTTTAGACTCTTCTTTTGTGACAATGGATGTCTTCGAAGACTTCTTTTTAGGCATTTTAACAGCTGGCTGCTGTATGCACTAGATAATCAATCAACTGTCCTGAGATTCCAGAAGTGTTGATGCATATTGGTCAATAAAAACACAGTTAAAGGAATGTACTATACATGACCCAGAGCAAAGACTTATCTATCATAGAAACTTATCATCTCTTAGCATTTTAACTTACTTCGGAAATAGGGAGGGGATTGGAGCTGGCAAATTCCGTCTCTAATACAATATTGGTATCTAATCGAGTCTTGAGAAAAGGGCAGGAAAAGCTCAATCCCCTCATCACTATGGAAGACTAATTTCCCAGCTCCTATTCTTCCGACACGCCAATCCATTCCCCTCAAAATAACTCGCTTAGTATACAATTTCCAAACAAAAAGTAGTTTCTAAAGTGACAAGCACCACTAGCCAAGGCTAAAAGATCAACTAAGTGGTTGTATGGTTAAATGTAGGAAGTGTAACATCCTAGGACGTTCCAGTGCCAATAAATTTTCATTCATTTTCAAGCTAAGTATAAAAAGTTGCTTGGTTGAGTATGGGAAACTCCACTAACCTAGGGGGCTAACCGGCTATGTAAGGTGATTCTTGATTCACCCATTTTATGATAAGAACTCCAAGATGTGACACTCACTTTCCAGTTTCCACTTCCTAGGATTTTCACGTTCCCACACCTTTTCATTTCAATCAAACAACCATTAGCCTTAGATCATCATAGAATTATACATCATCATAGAATTATACTTCACCACTCCCACAATATAACTCCCTCCGCCCCTCAAAGAATTGCCCATATTTCTATTTCATTCTATCCAATTCTAGATTATCCCTTGTTTTTTTAGGATTTGATCTGCAATCCAACAGAATGTACCTTCTAGTAAAATATAGAGGTCTTATATTACTGGTGATAAGCAAACAAGGCCGGCCGCGGCACTGAAGTGATAACACAAAGAAAGTTTGACAGAAAACTTAGCAAAGACAACCCAATTCCTAAAACCTCGATATATTAAGGAAATGAGGAAATTCCAGAACAATCAAACGAAAAGCTGATATATTTTGTTCCAGCACTAGATTTCCATGTAAAAACAAAAACAAAATATGGCAATCATATTTATTCTTATGAAACTGATACAATTCTTTTACCTAGGTTAAGCAGTGCGTATCCAAATTCTGGAACTTTTTTTAAAAATTTGAGCTCACATATTAGTCAATATAAAATCAAATAAATTCTTACTCAAATATTTAATGTTCAACTACAAACTTTAAATCTTTAAACTTACAATATATCGCCGAAAATATCCTTTAATTTGTTCCCTCGAAAATTAACTTGAATTGATGCTGCAAATACGAAATTATCGAACTTTTTAGATAGAGAAAAGAACTGGAATGAAATCTGGAATCTGTAACATGTAGGAGAGATGGGATTACCTTGTAATCGCAGCAATTTCTACCAACTGGAATTTGGAGAGTTAGAGTTTTTTTTTTTTTTTTTTGTTTGAACAGAGAGTTAGGGTTACAACTTTTCTTTTCAACGTTTCTTCTTTTTCTTTTATTTCATTGTTTTCCCTTTTTCTTTTTAAAGTCTATCCTTTCCCTAACCAAAAAAGAAATTCCATTTGATACCACCGTATCACAGTATCATTGTAGTTTAGACTTATTCTCTACTATAACATTCTGTTAAATAAAATATTAGTTTTGAGGTAAATAGAGTTAGTAGTTTGTCTCGTCCACATGCCTTGTGCATTGAGAATGTCATCTAAGGTTTGGGAGTCATTTGGGCTGGGCCAAAATTGAAGTCAAAATAGGAGAAAAACGACTAAAACCTCGTTTTACACGTCATGAATTGCCTACTTATTTCTTTTCACCAAATTGGACCTTAAAGTTGGTCGTTAAGGACAAAGATGACTCCTAAAACCTTAATTACGCAAAAATTAGACAAACCCTTAGACCCTACTTAACCCCCAAACTAATGTTTTGTTTAATATAATGTTACGATAGAGAATAAGTCCAAACTACAGTGGTACCATATAGCTTACAAAAAAAATTGGGTACCAAATGGAAAAGAACAAAGTACAATGCTTAGTTTGAAAAGGCAAGAGGTGCACCTAGGCGCAAGAGGGGTGTGCGCCTCTAGTGGGTCAGGCTCAAAAGGATAAAAAATGAAAAATAAACAACAAAAAGCCCAAAAAGCCTGTGCCTTTGCGCCTCTCGAAGGGGTATGTGCCTCAGCCTCCAGAGGCCTTTTTCTTGGCGCCCTAGTGCGCCTTGCGCCCAGTGTCACGTCTAGGCGCGCGCTTTTAAAACTAAGGTACAATGGCACCAAGTGTAATTTTCCTAAAAACTATTGACGGAGCAAACTGTAGAACGAAAAAATATATATTAAACATTCCTGTCAATTTTTAAGTAATAATTTTTATATGAATATTTAGAAATTAATTTTTATTGATAAAATAGAACCAGATGTCAATTAGATATGTTGCCTAATGTTGGATAAAATTTAAGGGAGTACTTAAACTTTCGTCTATGGTCTTTATATTCCGTGGTCGACTATACTTGTGTTTTTTTATCGCAGTGCCGAATAAGCAAACAAAGGTACCATTTTTCAATGTATTCCAATTTTGTTAGGTGCTATTTTCAACATGAAGATGGCATGTTTATTATAATGGGGAAGGGGAGAAATAACAAATTGTTGATAGAAAGATAGAATATGTTGGTCACTAAGGGTGATCGGATTTTATGACATACTTAAAGGTATATGGTCATAATTTTGAAGTATTTTGGGGCATATGGTAAATAAAAAAAATTCAAAGGTATATGGTGAAAAAATATGAAAAACGAAGTTATCTAATGTAGTATCATGAAAAATGCAAATTAAATCAATGGCCAACCTTAACTCCTCTCTCACTCCTAAAAAGCCTTGATTCAACCAAATCGTTCACTGCCATTCACATCTCCAACTCTATCAAATTTTACTCCCACTAATTACTTGGCATGGAAAATGCAAATCTGAATCAATATTAGTTGGTCATGATCTCCAAACCTTCATAGATAATTCTACTCCTCCAACACCATCCATTACTAGTTTACTACCGATGGTGTCGCCATCCTAACTCCCACATACTAATACTGGGTTCGTCAATACAAGCTCCTTATAGTGTGCCCTTGTAAGCACTCTATCCACCAACCTCGTTCCCCTTGTCTCCTGTGCCACCACCACCCAAGGCATGTAGGATATCCTTTGCCAAATCTATGCTAATAAACCAAGTCTTGGCCACATCAAACAACTAAAAGATCAATTCAACAGATCACTAAAGGCAACCGCTCTATTAGCATTATGTATGTAAGCTCTCACAGCTTGTTATGACAACCTTGCTCCCCTTGGCAAGCCCATCGAACACGAAGACCTTATTCAGCGGCGGACCCAGGAATTTGAATCTGGAAATACGGAATTACGGACGTACAACAAACACAAAAATAGTGCAAAAAAATTCATAAAAATGGTTCAATACATAAGTCTCACAACCAAAATATCCATAGTCATACAACCAATTTTGTCATCTTTTTCTGGTCTACTCCAAATTTCCTTTTCTTCAGCCTATGTGATTGTTAGATATTGCAGCATGACATGCTTAACTGTTTTTTTTGGTATTTATAGTCTTCAAGAGGCACTAGTATTAATTTGAACTGCAACTAACCTTTGTATTTTTCCTCTGATTTTAGCGTACAATGCCTATCGTCTACCAGTTCATGGCTACTTATTAATTTGATCACTTAGATCAACTATTACTTTTATGCTATGTGTTTGGGATGTCCTGTATGACTTTTCCAACTAGATTTTTGCTGTACTTTTTATTGGACCTAAATTCTGCTGGAGTTAAAATAATTTAGTTATGATCGGCTAACTAATTTGTAATTTTTCATGTTCGCAGCTTTCACTTGGACCAGAAAAAAGTTGATAAAAATTGTTCAATTTCAATTCCGAATTTCAATAAGTAAACCCTAAGTAATTAATCAACAATGTCCACATTCAGCAATTTACATCTAAATATTCAATTAATCTAAGAATCTAACATATATAAACTTATAAAATTTGGAAAATATGAAAGTAAAACACAAAAATGAAAACTTAACAACTTACTGCTCACTGGTCGGCGTCAGCGAAGTCGAACTTCGAATAAAAGGCGGCAAACGAAAGGTTATTGGTTCCGTCGGAAGTCGAAAACTTACTGCTCTGGTATTTTCGTCGATCGTTGGTGCCTCGGTGGACGGTGGTTTGAGACTTTGAGTGTCGTTCAATATTGAGACTTGAGAGAGATGAGAGAGAATTAGAGGAGCATAGAGGAGAGAGAATTAGAGGAGCGTGAGATTATGAGGGAGAGGAGACCGAGAGAGAGTAGAGGTGATCATGAGTCGGGCCGAGCCAAAAAAAAATTTGCCCATTGATCGGGCCGGGCCTAAATTTGGGCCAAAAAATTGTGCCAAAAGCCCGTTATTTCGGACCGGGCTGAGCGGTCTTTTTCGGGCCAAAACGGGCCGTGCCAAAAAATTAGACTAAAATGTATTTTTTGGCTTGTCCAAAGCCCGCCCCAAAAAATAAAACTACCCAAGCCCGCCCAAAAACCGGGCCGGGCTGAAGTTGATCAGCTCTAAGAGAGAGGAATGAAAACGCGTCCTTTGCCCCTGTCGCGAAATTAATTCTAGCGTCGTCTTCTTCTTCTTCTTTTTTTTGAATTTGGGGATACAGCCGGGGATGGCAATGGGGCGGGTCTGGGCGGGTCCGCCTGGACCTAGAACCGTTTATTTTTCACAGACCCAGACCCGCCCCAGATCCGTTAGGTCTAGATTTTTCAGACCCAGATCCGCTGGGTCTAGTAGGTCAACGGGTCCTAAATGGGTCCTTCTTAGTTTTAAGTTTTCATTACATTTTTGAATATATGTAATTAAAAATTTTCGCCCTAATATATATATATATATGTTCCTGTATCCATAGTAAAAGCATTCTCTAAACAAAATTTTAAGAATTAACTCATAAAATATTAAAATGTTACAACTTACAAAGTTACAAGTCTTAGATGGAGTTAAAACACTAACGAGTTCACAAAATCGCAACTCATAAAATATTAGAGTTTAGATATAAAAAAAAATTCTAGTATGTAAATGGGTCCGCGGGGCGGGTCTGGGTCAAGCATATGTGGACCTGGACCCGACCCATGCTCTTCGGGACTCGGACCCGACCCGGATGCATATGGTCTAAAATTTCTGGACTCATACCCTTATAAATGGGTGGGGTCCTAGCGGGTCTGGGTCGAGTCCAGGACCCATTGCCATCTCTAGATGTAGTTGTACCCTCATGTACCCCTCTAGGTCCACCACTAATTGATGCTGCAAATACAAAATTCAAAATCGAACTCTTTAGATAGAGAAAAGAACTGAAATGAAATCTGGAATCTGCAATATATAGAGAGAGATGAGATTACCTTCTAATCGCAACAATTTCTACGAAATGGAATTTGGAGAGTTAGGTTTTTTTTAGTGAATAGAGAGTTAGGGTTACAACTTTTCTTTTCTACGTTTATTCTTTTTCTTTTCTTTTCTTTTCTTTTCTTTTCTTTTCATTGTTTTCCCTTTTTCTTTTTTCAACTCTATCCTTTCCCTAAAAAAAAAAATCCATTTGGTACCACCTTATCACAGTACCAATGTACCACTGTAATTTAGACTTATTCTCTACTATAACATTCCGTTAAATAAAATATTAGTTTTAAGGTAAATAGAGTTAGTAGTGTGTCTCATCTACATGCCTTGTGCATCGATAATAGTTCATCTAAGGTTTGAGAGTTATTTGGGCTGGGTCAAAATTAAAGTCGAAATAGGAGAAAAACGACTAAAACCTCGTTTTACGTGTCATGAATTGTCTACTTATTTCTTTTCACCAAATTGGATCTTAAAGTTGGTCGTGAAGGACAAAGATGACTCCTAAAACCTTAATTACGCAAAAATTAGACAAACTCTTAGACCCCAAACTAATGTTTTGTTTAACATAATGTTACGGTAGAGAATAAGTCCAAACTATAGTGGTACCATATTGTTTACAAAAAAAATTGGGTACCAAATGGAAAAGAACAGAGTACAATGGCCACCAAGTGTAATTTCACAAAAAAAATTGATGGAGCAGACTGTAGAACAAAAAATATATATATTTAACATTCCTGTCAATTTTTAAGTAATAATTTTTATATGAATATTTAGAAATTAATTTTTATTAATAAAATAAATACAGATGTCAATTAGATATGTTGCCTAATGTTGGATAAAATTTAAGGGAGTACTTAAATTTTCGTCTATGATCTTTATATTTCGTGGTCGACTATACTTGTGTTTTTTTTATCGCAGTGCCGAATAAGCAAACAAAGGTATCATTTTTCAATTTATTCCAGTTTTGTTAGGTGCTATTTTCAACATGAGAATGCCATGTTTATTTAAATGTGGAAGGGGAGAAATAACAAAATGTTTATAGAGAGATAGAATCTGTTAGTCATCAAGGGTGATTGGATTTTATGACATACTTAAAGGTATATGGTCATAATTTTGAAGCATTTTGGGGAATATGATAAATAAAAAAATTTTTAAGGTATATGGTGAAAAGTTATGAAAAAAAACGAAGTTATCTAATGTAGTATCATGAAAAATGCAAATTAAATCAATGGCCAACCCCAACTCCTCTCTCATTCCTAAAAAGCCTTGATCCAACCAAATTGTTCACTGCCATTCACATCTCCAACTCTATCCAACTTCACTCCCACTAATTACTTGGCATGGAAAATGCAAATTTGAATCAATATTAGTTGGTCATGATCTCCAAACCTTCATAGATGATTCTACTCCTCCAACACCATCCATTACTAGTTTAGTACCGATGGTGTCGCCATCCTAACTCCCGCATACTAATACTGGGTTCGTCAATACAGGCCTTCTTAGTGCCCTTGTAAGCACTCTATCCAACAACCTCGTTCCCCTTGTCTCCCGTTCCACCACCACCCAAGGCATGTAGGATATCCTTTGTCGAACCTATGCTAATAAACCAAGTCTTGGCCACATCAAACAACTAAAAGATCAACTCAACATAATCACTAAAGGAAACTACTATATTAGCATTACATATGTAAGTTCTCAAAGCTTGCTATGACAACCTTGCTCCCCTTGGCAAGCCCATCGAACACGAAGACCTTATTGATCATGTTTTTGCCGAACTTGCCTCTTACAACTCTGTTATTGATGGTATTATTGGTCGAGACATCACTATCTAATTTAAAGAACTCCATATATAAAAAACTTATTAACAAAGAACTCTCACTAGTCTCTATCACTCTCCTAAATGACCTCCCGTTACAGCCTTTGCTGTCACTTCACGCCACCAAAACAGATCATCTCGCAACTCATGGCCCACAACTCCACCTCTTCTTTTGACACCCGGCCACCACCACCAACAACCGTACCAAGCGCTCTCCTCGTCCATTCCTTGGCAAATGTCAGTGGTGTCATGAGCAAGGACATGTTTCTCAATGTCCTAACTTCACTCAACTTTTTCCTAATGTTAGCACACCCCCACCCAAGGAGTCTCGCAGCACCACAATTGTTATCTTCCCTTCTCATCACATCCTCATGCTGCCACCATTGCCTCCTCCTCATCCACTACCACTTGGCTCCTTGATAGTGGAGCCTCTCACGATATTACCAATGACTCCAAAACCTTGTCCTTCATAATCTTCATGATGGCACTAAAGAACCATCTTCGTCCAATCAGCCTATGCAACTCAATTTTAAGTGTGCCTCCAAATGCCTGGTTAACAGAATGAAGGCTCAGCTCCCTTTGCTCATTTCTGACAACCAAAATGCCTTTGTCCCGGGTCGACATATGGGTGATAATATTCTGATCAGCCATGAACTCACGCATGTTATTACAAACAACGCTCCTCCACTAATTACTTGGCGGCCTTGAAACTAGATATGAAAAAAGCGTACGATAGAGTCAGCTGGGTGTTCATCCTTAAGGTTCTTACAGCGTATGGGTTCCCAACGCAATGGGTTCAACTTATTAATGAATGTATTTCTATGGTCTCATATAAGATCTTGGTCAACGGGTCAGCATCTCAACATTTTAAACCTGAATGTGGGCTAAGATAAGGTGACCATTTGTCACCATACCTATTTTTATTCTGCATGGACATCCTTTCCAGAATGACTTCCATGACCACTAATATCAATCAATTTAAAGGTTTTTCAGTGTGCAAGGGTGGGAGGCCGGTGTCGTACCTCTTCTTTGCCGATGATGCACTCTTCTTCTTTAAGATCAATACCTCTGCCTGTCAGGCTGTCAAATCCGTAGTACAAAGATTCCACGATACATATATGGTCAGATGTTGAATTTAAATTCAGTCCTAATATTCCTCAGGAGCGGCAAGCTGAGTTCAAAAACATCCTCAGTATGGACTTTCGTCATAACATGGGCATGTATATATATCAGGGTCCCATTGATATTCAGGAGACGGAAGCTAAGCACTTTACATATTTACTAGACATGATATTCGCCAGGATAGCGACATGGAGCCAATGCAGAGTCTCTTAATTTATTAAGCTTCTCATAATCAATTAATCCTAATGGCCTCCCTAAATCATGTTCTCTCAATTTTTAAACTTCTAGCCATGATATGTAATAGAATAGATGCTATGATTGCAAGACTCCTCTGGGCTGCGAAAGATTTGAAAGGGATTCATTGGTGCAAACGTCAACAGCTTCAAGAACCAAAAAGTATGGGTGGACTCGATATATGGAATATAACAATGTTTAACCAAGCCCTACTGATAAAAAAGGTCGGGAGGATTCATCAAAATCCATAATTGCTACTAGGTCACATTATGAGGGATAAAAAGGTTACGAGGCCGCAGATTCGAGGGACAAAGTCCAACATCTCGTGGGGTCTTCGAGGCTTGCAAGCAGCATAGACACTTCTCAATCAGAATTGTGCTGAAAATAGGAAATGGGAAGTCGGTGATGATAACTAATATAAAATGGGTTAATGGCACTACGCTTGTATATCCGGATTGTATTCCGATACGAGATATTGGGAAACAAAAGTGGCAACGCAAATTACTCCGAGCCATCAATGGAATCTCTCTAGATTTTCTCAATTATTTACTCCCCAGTCGGCTCGCAACATCCAAACTATGGAACTGCCGTGCAACAGCTCCACACATGACCTGTCTTATTGGCTCTCCACGACTTCAGGCGAGTATACTACCAAGACATGATATGCTTATCTTTTTATGCAAAAGCAACAAGAAATCGGTAGCATGACAACTCCGCCTTGTACAAAGTATTTTCGTATCATTTGGAGCCAGAACATCATGCTCAAATGAGAATTGTTCCTTTGAAAACTCTGGAATAACAACCTAGCCACCAAGATTAATCTTCTTCGACGGGAAATAGGTCAGAAGGACTCTTGTCTAACTTGTGGCCTAGCATCAGAAGATCTCAAACACATCTTCAAGTTTTGCCTCCTTACTTCGGGGGCTTGGATGACGAGTAGTATGAGTATTAATTCCCGGGATAATGGACATATCCCACTTCGAGATTGGCTCACAAATTGGATAATATATCTCCGCAAAACAGATGGACTTGATAGTATTCAGATCTTAGTGTTTGTAGCCATCCTTTGCGGTATATGGAGCACTCATGGGGTCGCCTTCTGTAACGTGACTTCCAACCTCCTTGAGGTAAAAACTCAGTGGAAGCAACTCTACAACAACACAATACCTTTCTTCAAGGCCCTACCAATGCCTGCAAAGTGGGGGGAGACCCTACTCTACCACCCGAGTTTCTCATTGCTAATATAGGACAACACAGACTAGGGCTTCCCCAACTGGTAAAAGGCAAGTGCAGCCTGGATCATCGCCAACCCCCAGACGCTTCAGGATAAGGGAGAAGCGGTGTTATTTCATGCATATACTGCTCTACTCACGGAAGCTCGGGCTTGTCTTCGCGTTCTTCAATGGGCCTCTTGTTGCCATTATGACCGTGTTTCCATTGTTACTGATTGTGCCCAACTGGTTCAATATCTACGCAGCAAAGTGTCTGAACATCCAAATCAGAAACACTATAATGGATATTATACAAATTGTTGAGTCCCTTCAATGGTGTACAATTAATAAAGTCTCCAGGATGCATGTACAACAAGCGCATGAGCTAGCTACTTCTTGAAGACGTAATTTATTGTACCTTTATGTGATGTAAAAAAAAAAAAAAAGAACTAATTATTAGTGATAGTTCATGTCTAAAAGTATCCTATATCGACTCTCTCACTCTTTCTCACTCATACCCTCCCCTTACTCTTTCTAATGTTCATTCTACATGTTCCTTCTATCTCTTGTAACATCATATGACCTATTGCTCAATATTGTCATGACAATAATGTTTATATTGAATTCTTACCTAATTCTTTTCTTGTTCTTCTCCAATGCGTCTATGAATTTCACCAAAACCAGCCACTGTTTTCGCAAGCACAAATACATCTACTTTTGACTGACATCATCATCTAGGCCATCCTAGCCTAAAAATAGTAAAACTATATATGATTATAATCTAGTCTTTCCTTTTTTGTCTTGTAAATTCCCTATTCCTCCATCATCTATACAGAATCTCCACCTCATTCCATCTATTAGCACCACCTATATCTATCATGCATGATCATCTTTAAACTTTCTTCTGTCATCACCTCCATCTCATCTAAGACATTACCTATGACTGTAATCCTCTCTTCTGAACAACTCTTTTAATGTCTAGTAGAAGAACACTCAATATATCAATATATATATATTTGGCTGCTCAAAAAAAATCAGGAGCAGCTTTCATACCCTTATATGCAATCCAAAATTCACTCATCTATAGCAGACAAGCTATGAGATTTCTTAATTTTTTCATTATGACACTTGAAAACACAACAGTTTCATACCAGGAAGTTCGACTTATAATATTTGTCGTCAATGTTCTATAACACATTAACACTCAATTAATGTCAATATTTCTATTTCCTTGGAAGAGCAAAAAAGGAAATGAAAATATAAGATATCAGAAATGCAGGATGGTGGATTTTCAATCTCTAAAAAATATGCTTAAGAAAAGAAGAGAGATGGAATCTAAACAAGTACCATATCTAATAAAAATGACTTAAAATAGAAGTGCAGTGTTTGAAACACAGGTTTTCGCTGGCAAATCCAACAAAAACCAAACAAAATGTTTTCCTTTTTAAACTCCATATATCTATTATTCATATCTTCCATCCATTTTTTTTTGTTTCTTCTTGGGTCTAATTCATTCATAAACTGAAATCTATCTCAGAAGCAAAGAAGCTTTTGAAAATATTTTTTCCGCAAAAGAAAATCTTACTCAAAAGTTTAAAGGGGGTTTGGCCAAATTCCTTGTAATTTTGGCCTTCCCCCTTTAAATCAAGGGTAGATTTTCAGAAACCCCAACATGATGGGATCCTACTTTGAAAGATTGTGTTGGGGAAATTGTTTAATGGGGCTCTGCGGATCATCGGGAGATGACGACGACGATTCGTTTCATGCAAACGGGAACGTGCAACATATTCTTACCATTGAAGCTTGGGAGGAAACCTTAAACCTAAAAGGAAAGGTCATCGTAGCATGTTTTAAAGCAGCATGGTGTGGACCTTGCAAGATAATTGCACCATTTTACGGGGAGTTGTCTCGAAAATATGCATCCTTCCTGTTCGTTAGTGTTGATGTCGACGATGTACCTGAACTTAGCGAAGCATTTGATATCCAAGCCACCCCGACTTTCTACTTCTTTTTGGATAGACAGGAGGTCGACAAGTTGGTTGGTTCGACCAAGGCCGACTTACAGCAAAAGGTAGCTTCCGTTTTCGAATTATATGGCAAGGGACCAGGGTGAGTAAAATACCATCGGAAACTGTCTTTCCCTAAGCAGACAATACTGTCCACAACGCCTTGCTAATTGCAATTACCAATATAGCGCCATTTCCCTGTATGTTTTGAAGTTCTAGAAATTTTATTGGATGGGACCAATGTATTCTTATTTATCTGTTCTAGACTTACATATAAGATCTGATAAACGTCCAGGAGTCAGGGCCGTCAAGGCAAAGCATTGCTATATTTTGGTTATATTCGGTTGTTGACAGTTAAATGTAGATCAAAAGAATGCAGGGCATTATGCCTCATTAATCCAGAAGATGCAAGTTTTGCTCATACGTCTTAATATGCACCCTAGATGATAGACACAAGTTCACAAGGCAACATTCAAAAGCAAAATAACTCTTCCTTTTTAAGGCAACAAATTCGAAAAATATACACTGCCAAATATTTGTCAACAGGTACAAAGTACTACTCAAAACTCGGTAAAGCTAAATCCTCTGGAAAACGATTAGTCCCTCTCCTTCTATCTGGACAAAGGAAAACCAAGTTTAAGGCATCATCACCATCCTAGGATACCTGCCAAAGAGCCAAACAATGGAAATATAAATATATTTGAAAATTTTGTTACCGCTGGTGAAGAAAAAACACAGGTCAGATTATCAATGGAGATGCAAATTTTAAGATGGTATTTATTCTACCATGGTATTTTCATATAAAAAAAAATAAATAGATGCAAAATACCAGATTGACAATCTTATCTGGTTTTTCCTATATGAAACAAGTAGCTTAACAGCCCAAAGGTGAGAGAATTGGGATCAAGGCATAAAAGAAAGAAAAATCCAAACACCATTGGCGGCAGTGGGAGTTGAGTACACCCAATGACCCAATACCATTTCTCTAACATGCCAAAACAAATCATGACAATACAGAGCGAAGAGATTTCTGAACAGACAGCTCGAAAATATAGAACAGAAGAAAAATGAAAAGAACCAGTCAAGACTCAAGATAGAAATTCAGCACAAAATAATCTAATTCTATTTACTTGTGTGGTTAAACAGGGACAATATCAAACATAAACTAAGTAACTAACAATAGAATCGAACAGAACATCATCCTCAATAAATTCAACACTACTCCACCAAAGAATACTATTCCTAGCTGGTCAGAGTTTAGGACCAACTCACATGCTACACTAACATATAACCAGAAATTCTTGCAAAAGCAAACAGAAAAAAGTTCTCAAAGATTGAACTACTATATTTGCGAAGGAGGATCTATTGTGCCTCCAATAGAGGAAAACCGTGATTTTTACATCCCAAAATGTCTCAAAAGATGAGTGAAAGATGATTGGAATATGCGTTCAGAATGATAACATTATGCCAGATATGAGGTAACTATGCGATGTTTTGGGATGTCAAAATTGGAAGGATAAACATGTAGCTCTTTCCAATGTAATCCACAACAAGTTTACAGAACGGTGAAATTTATTGGAGGCCCTGTAATACAAGAAAGTAGGGTTACTGTTCATAATTTGCTGAAAATTATACTCCACATCCCAATCTGGTTTTGCAATCTGATTAGTAGCATTTAATTGTATGCTTTTAGATCACTTAAATTATATCAAATCAGATTGCAATGCTTGTGGGTAAGCAGGTCCACATTTTTAGATTGTCAGGTTAATAATATCTTTTGTACCAGGTAAATAAATAAAAACCTAGGGTACACCATAGCAATCACACAAACAATTTATAGCAAACAATGTCGATTACAAGCACATCCTTAAATCAAGAACATAAGATTAAATTAGATAGCAGCAAACATACCTGAAGCTTTCTAATCATTGCTGCTGGTTCTGAGGTGGCTGTTGAGGATTTGGAGGAGGTGGCATCCCTGGACGAGGAGGTCCATAGTGCATCTGACCACCAGGGGGTGGTGGCATGCCAGGATGAGGTGGAGCTGGCATCCCAGGTCTGGGAGGAGGAGGTGGGCCACGCATCATGGGAGGAGGTGGCATCCCAGGACGCTGGGCATATTGAGGAGGCATCTGGAAATGCCCAGGAGGAGCTGAACCAGGTCTCGACCCAGGGGGATACTGGCCTGGGGGAGGGACCTGATGAGGTGGGCCTCTAGGTGGCCCACCTGGAGGTGGGAATCCTGGCATCTGCTGACCAGGTGGACGGATCACAGGTGCACCTGGGTAATTCATCGCAGGAGCCGATAGCTGAGGGGCTGGAACTGGAGGTCGGGAGATCTGAGGCTGCATCATGCCCGGAGCTGGACCACCAACGCCACGAACCGGACCAGCCAAACCAGGTTGGGCATGAACAAGAGGTGCAGTTGGAATACCTCGTCCGGCGGCTCGACCAAGACCTGGACCAGCCATAGCAGCAGCCCCCATGGACTTGGCACGCGACTCTTCAGGAGGGGGAGGACCTTCAACAGTCATGGAAATGACCTCTTCACCCCTGAGGACGAGAAGGCCGAGGGTACGGCGTTCTTCTCTCTCCTCATTAGAATTAGTTTTGTTAGATTTGCTTCCCTTGGTAGAAGGAAGCTTCCGAAATTCCTCACAATCTCCAAGGACAAGGTTCATGTGACGGTCAAAGGCCAAGAACTTCCCAACGAGCTGACGCCCATCTTGGATAGTGACCCGCATGCGGTAGTTAATATACTGTAGCATTTTCGAACTCTTAGACATCGACATGTTGATCTTTTATTTCTTATCTCAGCCTTTAAACTCTAAACACCAATATGACCTGCACATAAACCCCAAAATCTTTAAATGCCACAGACATTACCTTCAAAGCAGTTTCAGCAATTCAGTACACGCAACCACTCAATAAAACACGCTATACTAAGTTCCCAGGATTGACATACGAAATTAGTCCCTCTCAAGCACAAACAACAGTAAGCTTACAAAAGAATAATTATTGATTTCAAGTGGGTAATCAGCTTATTTTTGTCATTCACAACAAAACCATCAACCTTAACCATGAATATAGCAAATACAAAAGCAATAATTCTTCTTGCTGCTTGCACATCTTAAGCACAAATTTTGTTAATTCTTTCGTACTCAGACAACCCACATCATCAGATATCAAATTTGCTTTCAGAATAAAATTCACATTGAAGGCGGTGAACATACACCACAATAAAGTGCAAACAACCAAGAATACATAATAACCTAAATCTCCAATTCACTCAAAACACCTAGAACAGTCAATTCGAAGCAGTAAAGTACAGAAAACTAAAATTTAAAGGGAACACATCAATGCTTACAAACAATAAAACAAAACCCAGTTTAAAAATTCTAAATCAACAATTTAGACATTTCATCGAACACATAGAAGGCAATGTTCTTATGCAAAGATTTTCACCGACTCAACGACATACTAACCGATGTTTCACATCAAAGGAAGTAGACATAGATCAAATTCTTAAGAAATTTATAAACTGAATAATAAGGGTTTTTATCAGTAAAACAATATTAATCCCCAAATCACTGTGAAAAAAAAAAGTAATTTAAGGGTTTTGTTTACCAATGTGTAGAGAAAATAATGAACAACAATGTCGAGAAAAGAGAGGGAAGAGAGAATTACCGAAGGACAGTGGACTTGCGACGGAGAAGACGGAGAAGAATGGAAAGAGAGAGAGAGAGAGAGAGAGAGAGAGAAAAAAAAGCGGAAAAATAGGAGCAGCAAAAGCTTGCTCTGATGAGAAAATAGAAATGCAGCGCAAGTAAGCAATGATAGTGTTTAAAATACGTCTGCGGCCTGTTACTTGCGAGAGCCCGCCCAATTAGGGATGTAAATTACCAAGGACCCTTGCGTAGTTGCGTCTAATGGTATAGCTTCCTATCTCCCGCCTGGGAGACCAATGTTTAAATCTTGGTGGAAGCAAATTTTAATGTTAGGGGGTGAGGTTGGAGTCTTGTTGGGCCTCTGGGTGAGTGACTTTGTGCAAGGGTAACCATGAGAATAATACTTCTTACCAAGGATTTCCGGGAGGGGACCCCAAAATAAAAAATTAGGGATATAAATTAGACGAGACAGCTCGCGAGCTACTCCAGATCGACTCGGTCAAAATGAGATCGAATCGAACTCGAGCTCAACTCGAGATGTTGGTGACTCGAGTTGAGCAATTCGATACTCGACTCCAAAACTCGTGAGAAACTCGAATACCCAATTATCTATAGTAAAATACCTAAACTTGACATATTTTCTACCTTAGGGTTGCTTTTAACACGAGACATTTGCAAACTACTAGAAACTTACTCAGTCAAAACTCGACTCGGTCAAAACTCTGTCAAAAACTCGACTCGAGTGAGCTTGTTCAACTCGAGTTCGGCCCGAAATGCTTACAAGTCGAGTCGAGCTAGCTCAAACTCGAACTCAAGCCGCATCACTTATACCCCTACGCCCAATACCCTATTACTTCTATTTTTTTTGGTCAAAAACTACAATATTTTATAAGTTATAAATACCCGTTTTGAAAATAACTATCTTATAAAAAACTTTGTGAGTAGCTTTACCAGTTGACAGATTACGTTGGATAAGATTCGTTAAATGGCACTACTTTTGTTTACGTCCCTTTTCTTATTGTAAAATTACGCAAACACCATTTCATTACTCGTGAAGTAACAAGCTTCCATTTCCCCCTGTCATCTTCCATAACTTCTCTTTCTATGTCCCTTTTTCTCTCCTTGCAAACTTCAACTGTACTCAAAGATTTCTTAGTCCAAATCCTCAGTCCTCATCAATTTACACTCCAAAATTTTTACCTCACTCAAGACACCATTAAATTGTCAAAATCATTGACCACAAGAAGAAGGAAGGATGCGGTACAATTGGGGACCATGGAAAGAGGAATACGTTTCTTGCAGTTAATAAAAAGGGAAAACTACAACAATGGTACGAAAATTTACTAGTTAAACTGTTGCTAAAGCTTTATTATGTAGCATTGCTTTGTTTGTGTTACATAAGCTAATATTTGAATATTTAATTGGAAACCCTAATTTTTAATTACACTAATTGGAAGCCCTATAATTGACGCAATTCTAAAAAATCCGTAATTTTCTAGATGAAAATTCCTATTTTTGATGACTCGATTAATTTAAGAATCATAGAGTTGACACAATTCAAAAAGGCCTAATTGACTAATTGAAGCATTAAAATCATAATAGATACCTTTCAAAATAGAAAATTGTTGCGTTTGATTTGGAAATGTTGTTTCTACCTTCAATTGGGTTAGAATTTTGCCTTTACTTGGAGAAGATGAACTAACAAAAAAAGGAGGTATGAGAGAATGGTCCTCCCTCCGTTTCATTTTAATTTACTCACTTCACTTTGGGGGAGAACCAAGGAGAAAGGACAAAAGTATGGGAGAGAAACTAAAAAGGTGGAGAGAGAAACTGAAAAGTGATAGAGATAAAGTAAAAAGTGGGTTAAAATATTAAAAAGTGGATGACATGGGTGAAAAAAGAGGAGAAAGTAGATGTGACATGTTACCTAAAATAGAAAAAGCAACAGTGTGTAGATTAAAAAGAAACAGACCAAAAAGGAAAGTGTGTAGATTAGAAAGAAACGGAGGAAGTATAAGAGAAGGAAGGGAAAACAAACGTGGGGCTCTTTGACAAAAACTACTTAACATTTCATGTCAACTGGTAGTGCTATTCAAAGTTTTGTACTTTTTTGGTAGTTTTTTTAAAAAAAGTTTGTTATAAGGTAGTTATTTTCAAAAGTGGGTATTTCTAAGGTAGTTTTTGACAAAAAAAGGCTTTTTTTTTTTGGGAAAAACATTAACGAGTTACCTCTCGTAATCGGGAGATATGTTCTAACCACTTCCTCACTCTCATATACCCTTTACTTCTATTACTTCATCCGTTTCAAAAAATAAGACATTCACTCTTTACGAAAATTTACTTTGACCATAAAAGTCTCTTATACTATGACAATAAAATTTATGCTCCCTCCATCCAACAATATAATGTTTCTTTTCCTATTTGGATGTCCCAAAATATAGTGATTCTTTCTATTTTCTATACCACATTAAAGTTTTTCATGATTTACCTAAAATAACCGTGCCACCATCATCTATTTGCTTCCGAAAAATAGTATTTTGCTTTGTTTATTTAACCCAGTGGTTTAATTAGTCACACAATTAATGTTCTTTCACCAATTTTTCTTCATTCTCTTTTAAAATAAGCTTCTCTTCCACAACATTTACTTAAACAAACAAACACTCTTTATATTCCTTTAAGATTCTACTTACCTTAATTCTCATGAAAAAAGCGAATAATCAACCACTATATTATGGGATGGAGGGATTAATTATTGCCATTAGATTCATCTTGGAAAATACTTCCACCGTTCCATAAAGTTCTTTTCACTTTCCTTTTAAGGTGTTCCATAAAGTTTTTCCCATTTCTACTTTGTTCCATTTTTGGCGAACAAATATATTATATTATTACCTATTAGCCTCACCATATAGACCCACTACTTTTTACACTCTCTCACAAAAAGTAGGGATGACAATGGGTCGGACTTGGACCAGATTATGCATAATCTGATTCCGACCCTACAAGAAGTCGGATTTTAAATCTGAGTCCGACTCCGGCTCCGACACCCGACTCCGAAAATCCGAGTCCGATCCATAACATCCGACTCCGACTTCTATCCAACTTAAAATCCCAACATCCGACTCCGATCCGATCCAACTTTATTTTTGCCCCATTTTATAATTGAAAAATCTTCTATAATACAAAAAAAAATCTAATTATTACTTTTTTTTTATAATCATATGAAAATCATATATAGTACAAATAATCTAAACATTACTACTTCCTCCGTTCCATTTTAAATGAAACACTTACTATTTTAAGCCTTTCAAAATAAGTGAAACGTTACCTTATTTGGTATTCACTTCTCTCTATCTCTCTCCTCATCACATGGGTCCCTTCTTTTTTTTCTCTCTATCTCTCTCCTATTCTAAATCCCCGTGCCAAGGCCCTACGTTTCATTTAAAATGGAACGGAGGAAGTATTACTTTTAACAATCATTTCTTCAATGGAAAAATCTTAAATAATATAATTGCTTTAAAGTTAGAGTTAGATTATACATACATAATACATTAATATAAATAAAAAAGGATTAATTGCCTTAAAGTCGGAGTCGGAGTCGGATGTCGGATTTTTTTATGGGATTGGACTCCGACCCTCCTCCGACTCGGAGTCGGATTTGGATTTTTTTATGGGATCCGGCTCCGACCCTCCTCCGACTCGGAGTCAGACTTTTTAAACGGAGTCAGATTCAGATTTTTTTTTTTGTCGGAGTCGACTCGGATTTTTTTCCTTCGAACCGGAGCTGACTAGTGTCGAATTCGGACTGGATTGCCATCCCCTACTCACAACCAATTGATATCCTATTAAAACACAGTAAATTATCCACATGCATACTCTCTCTCCCATTTAAAAACTAATAAACAGCGTGTCTTCTGTGTGTTCAGAGTGGACAGGAATTTTGGACCTGAGTGGATCTGTTCGTGATTTAAAACTTTAATAATTTTTTTTATTTATACTAAATTATATATACAAATTATATTAATATAAGCATATAATAAAATTGAATATTGTATGAAACATAGTTAAGCTTAATATTTTGCATAAAAAAAGTGGATGTTAATAAGTTGTTTTACATAAATATTCGCTAAAACAATTAATTTTTTTTGGAAAAATCGGGTCTCCAGTCTGCACTGGAATTTTCTGGGTTCGGACCGGACCAAACCGAAAGATCAAAATCCTGGTCTGGATTGGTTCAGCCCAAATGTCGGTCTAGATCGGATTGTGTACACCCCTAATCCAAGGACCTTTAGGATCGAAGGTGATGCCAACATCATTAGTCTATCATCTGCTGCTCTATTATGTCCCTAAATGTTTTTTTTACGTTTTAAAGAAAAAGGTAATTAAAAATCCCTTGCAAATAGGAGAATTACATTACTCATAAAGTATTAGGGAGAAGTTTAATATACTCCTACCGCAATTTGGCTTCAATTTCATTTCCCATGAAATATTAACTCTGTCTAATGTTTATTGTTTATTCCCTTCCTCTACTAGGCTACGTACCAACCTAGCTACTAGGCTACCACCACTCTTTGGCCATGTAAGTTCAAAGCTTTGGTCCCATTTTTCTCTAGGTTAGGGCTTCCAAATTTCTTCAGGGTGGATGTAGAAGGAAGGAGTGGGGGTCTTGTATTAGCATGTAAGAAGGATGTCAAGGTGTCCCCCTTGTTTTGCTGTAACAATTTTATAATATGTAATATAAGTAAGTGTGATTTGCAGTATATAGCAGTTTTCTTCTATGGCGCGCCTAAGGTGGAAGAGCGCCAACAGGTGTGGCAGACCTTGGAACATCATTCACATCTTGTCAATGTTGTTCTCCTGGGTGATTTTAATCAAGTCGAGTATCCGAGTCAGAAACTTGGGGGTACAAAACACATAAAGGGTGCGAGAAACTTTCAGGATTGGCGATCTCGAATGAATCTGATACACGTTCATGGCCATGGCCCCAGGTTTACCTGGACAAATGGGAGAGAGGACCAAGACGCTGTTTATGAGTGTCCTAATAGGGTATATTGTGATGATTCTTGGAGGATATTGAACCTTGATGCTGTAGTGCATAATCTCCCCATCCTTATCTCTAACCATGGACCCATGTTATTCGATATTAGGCCACAATACTGGAAACGGCAAAGACCGTATAGATTAGAAGGTCGGTGTTTAGTGATGGATGAGGTTGGCCAGCTAATTCAGGATGCTTGGAGGTCAAGCTTTACCGCTTCACCGATGTTTGTGACTCAGAGAAAACTCGACCAAGTTCGCAGGGTTTGTAGGACCTGGTGTTTGGATTTTAAGTAGAAGACCTGTCTTCAGTGGAATGTATTTCAAAAAGATATAGCAGTCTTTCAGACATCTATTTCCAGCGATAAGTTAGCGGAGGTAAGGAACATATCATCTCTACAATGGTGGTATTGGAATAGTTAGGGGATTCGGGTACAACCTTTTGCTATAGGAGTGTCAAAACCCGTCAACACACGAATCAAGTATATGCGTTGTTGGATGATAATCAGCAGTGGGTGAGGGATCAAGCGGGTATTGCACACTTATTTTCATATTATTTCAAGAATTTGTTTTATCCTGGTTCAGCCCCAGAGGGGTCTCCTGTGCAGATGGACCAGAATTTAATCCATAATTGGATGGCGCCTCTACCTCGTTTGTCTGGCCATCAGAATCAAAGCTTAGTGAAGCCTTTGGATGCAGAGGAAGTTCAGTTGGCTATCTTTGGTATGCAATCTTTCAAAACTCCGGGTCCGGATGACATTCCCCCGTTGTTTTTCAAGCAGAATTAGCAGATTGTAGGGCAAGATGTGATTCAGGCTGTACAAAGTTTCTTCCAAGGAGGGTTCTTGCTAAAAGAGGTCAATCAAACTTTTATTACTCTCATACCAAAGGTCCTTTCTCCTCAGAACGTGTCTCAGTTTCGCCCCATAAGCCTATGCAACACTTTGTATAACATAATTTCTAAAGTTTTAGCGAATAGGCTTAAAAAGGTACTGAGGGATCTAATTGGGCCGGAACAAAATGCGTTTATTCCTGGTAAAAGCATGGCTGATAGCGCACTATTGGGGCATGAAGTCATTACTTGGTTGAACAGACATAAGTTGGGGCCTAAGTATTTTGTGGTTTTAAAAGCTAATTTGAATAAAGCATATGATCGGGTTAAATGGGACTTTCTAGTTAAGGTGATGCACGCAATGCGGTTTCCTCCCCTTTGGGTGTCTAGGGTGTTCCGGTGCATCTCGATAGTTAAGTTTTCAGTATTGATAAATGGTGAACCATCCGTCTCATTTACACCTTCAGTGGGGTTGAGGCAGGGGGATTCGTTATCCCCCCTCTTATTTATTCTTTGTATGGAGGTTTTGGGTAGGAATACCGGGGTTGTGAAAGAGAAGAAGATGATCAAAACGTTCGCGTTTCTCGTAAATCCCCGGAGTTAACCTATTTATTTTTCGCGGATGATGCCCAATTATTTTTTAGGGCCACTCCGGATGCTTGTGCGCAAGTGCGGCCACTGATTGATGAATTTTGTCTAATTTCAGGCGAAATGGTAAGTTTCCAGAAGTCTTATGTCAGTTTAGCACTAATACTCCTTCTACTTTTGTCAGATTAATGAGGAAACCGTTAGGGGTTCAGAATCAGGTCCATGTTGGGGATTATTTAGGTTGTCCAATGGAGGTTGATGGCCGCCGTACGCAGCAGTTCGAGGAGCACATTGAGCGGATCTCCAGGAAAATAACCTCGTGGCAGTATTCAATGTTATCGCAGGCAGGAAGTTTCATTCTAATCAATTAAGTTCTATCTACTATGGTGTCTCACCTGATGGCTATTTATGACATCCCTAAGAAAATTATGCAACGTATATCAAGCTCGATTCTGCGTTTTTGGTGGGGTGGAGTCAAGTCAACGAAGCCTATTTACTGGACTAAGACGGACCTTCTTCATCAGCACATGAACAAGGGCGGGCTGGGCATACGAAATTTACAACACCTTAATGCGGCTACCCTTTTCAAACAGGCATGGTCCATTCATTCTCAACCATCTTCTCTTGCTAGCCGGGTAATTTGTGGGAAGTATGGTGGATCTCCAATTGACCTGGTATCTAGCAAGAAGAAGGTGCCAAGGCCATCTTGGGGAATGCAGAGTTTAATGGGTGCTGTGGGAATCATGAAGGAAGGGTTGCGACGCCAAGTTTTGGTAATGGTCGTACAATTCATGTTATCAATGATTGGTGGCTGCCTGGGGGTAAAATTGAGTTCAAGCATTCCTCGCATCTTGATGACACATCTGCTCCCCCACGGTTGGTCTCCCAGCTAATTGGTGATCGTGGCTGGCAACCAAGTGTTGTATGGAAATGGTTTTCTTATAACGCTGCGGTTGAACTATTGGCTACCACACTCCCGGATGTGGATTGTCCTGATAAAGATGTGTGGCATGCATCGCGTACTGGCCAATACTCCATCAAATCAAG
The DNA here is from genome assembly GCA_947646795.1 of Beta lomatogona. Lineage (NCBI taxonomy): Eukaryota > Viridiplantae > Streptophyta > Magnoliopsida > Caryophyllales > Amaranthaceae > Beta > Beta lomatogona. Next base: position 122,061 of record CANSNZ010000548.1, on the reverse strand, counting down.
TTATTGGTGGTTCCTTAATCGTTCGTCAGAGTCTTCTTCCAGGGTCTGGGTTTGGTTATGGCGCTCGGATATTCTCCCTAAGTGGAAGTTGTTTGTTTGGAAATTGCTTCATAATATAATTCCCACCTGTTCAGCGTTAGCCTGCAGGGGTTTGCAGGTCAACAAGCAATGTGTGTTCTGCGGTGTTCATGATGAGAAACTGGAGCATCTTTTTAGGGATTATGAATATGTTAAGAGAATTTGGAGTGCATCCCCCTGGGATTGCACATTCAATATCACGATTATGTGTCATTTCCTGTTTGGTTAACTAATCTTTTTTTTATTTCTGGTTTAATGCAGGAAAATGCATAGGAGAGCTAATACACAGGTGCATTGCCTGGTTGTAGTCTTGTGGAGTCTTCGGTGTTCCCACAATGATGTTCTCTTCCGGAATCAAAGACTCAATCCAACATCAACAATGAAATTCATTATGGAGAACTGCACGAAAGGGATTCAAGCTTGGGGTCTTCAGGGACCTCAGACCGGAAACTCTGTTGTAGCGGTGTCACAGCTTCAAAACTGTATATGGACTACCGGGAGAATTTCTTCTCTAGTTGCCCTGGTTTTTGTGGATGGTGCGTTCAAGATATCAACGAAGACAGGTTCTTGGCGGGCAGCAATTACCTAGAATCTATGGTGGGATCATGAGCTGACTCGTGGGAGTGCTAGAATATTTGCCACAGATGCAACACATGCGGAGCTACAAGCAATCACTCATGGCTTGCAAGCAGCGATGGCAAAGTCGAGGGACGTGGTCGTTTGGACTGATTCCAAAGAGGCAGTCGAAGTGCTCCTTAACCCGCAATCAGCAAGGGTCATTCACCAACATGCTGCAACAAACATTGTTCATCAAGCTTCAACTTTAGGGTACTTAGCTGTTGTTAAGGTGCATAGATCTCTAGTGCAAGGTGCTCATCACCTAACGGTACGAACTAGGGGCTGATTGGTTGTTGTTTGTTTTCGTTTGAGTTGCTCGTTGTCAACAAAAAAAAAGTCTCTTTTTCTTTGTTTTTCCTTTATGATGTAAAATATTCCCTCATCAATAAGGATGTTTTAAGTTGGCTTCCAAATTATAAAGTGACTTTGTTTCCTCTCCTTTAAAAGAAAGAGAAAGAAAATTATGTAATTGTTATCCATAATCCATATTTTCCTACCTACGAATCCTTAATTCAACCAGATTATTAAGACCTTCAGTATATTATTAGAATTTACTCCCCCCCTCCCATAAAATAATGCTAGTTCTATATTTACACAACTTCCAAGACGTACCTTTACTTTTCTATATCTTCAATTCCATATTAATAAAAATACTAAAAGTTGATATTAAGAAAATGCACATTGACACCAATTTAACAAGATCCCACATTGAGTATGTTTTTTTTAAATATCAATTAGAATATTTAACCAAAAATTTTAAAATTTTACCCCCTAAAAAATAAAATATAAACTATATTATGAAATAGAAGAAGTACACGCTCTACTACTCTTAGCATGACACAGCAGCCGGTTACTCCATGAGAAAGTAAGCTAATCTTTTGGCTGATTTTCATGACAAAGTAGACATTTACTCCCTCTAAAACAACTACAAAGCATGTAAGTGTATTCATGAGTTAAAGCAGTATCCAAGTATGACACTTTTTACAATTTGTTGGATTGATGGATCTTGTGTTACCGACTAGGTGACTATCAATTGTGCCTCGCCTTGGCCTCACCATACCAATGTAGATCACGTATCCGAATATGGATACTTTGCATAACATTGTAAAAGAAGAAAGCTTAGAGAGCATTTGCAAGGAGTCATAGAAACATGACCGGATGCATTCACAAATGAGCTGCCTTCAGTATTAAAGAGGTATCAATACAAATACAATACACAATGCTTGTATAACAGTACCTAATGGATGTACATAGATGTAGTACGATTTAACGGAACAATTCTTCGGGAAAACTTATCCGTGACTTCTTGGATCAGCAACTTGGTGAACCTTTCTAGCCTCTGCATTTGAATACTGCCCAACAACACGAGCATGAGGGATAGAATCCTTACCACATGCTAGAGCGTCCACATTTTCCAACAAGTATTGTCTGGGAAGCCTGCCAACCACATTCCCCTCCTCGTTACCATCCTTGTCCAAGAACGCAAAATGTGGGATGCCCTCAACACCAAATTCGTCTATCTCTTGCTCCCACTTTGTGTTGTCAACATTCAGCATCACAAAGTTCACACGATCCCTGAGAGAATTGGTTTCGTCAAAATCGCAATTTTATAACAATATACTCAAAAGCCACTACCTTGAGCAACAATCACAGTAAATTAGCAAAGTCAGCAGGAAATCAGATAAAACTTAACCTGTACTGCTGCTCAACTTTGTATACCTCTGGTGCTAATTCCCTACATACTTCGCACCAGTCTGCATAGAATTCCACAATTGTTGGTTTTCCGTTTGATAAAGCCTATACAACAACAATATCTGAGCGTCAAAATTGTTGTTTAGCCACTGAAAGCTCAATTAAACCGGGTGAGACATGGCAAACATAATTTCGTTTAGCATAATAGAATTGAAACATACAGACATTGAACACTAGTCAAGTTATTTTCCTAACAGGCTAAAACCATGAAGGTAAGTATGTGTCAGTATGCTACTATTCCACAGCAAAAGTATCAAATGAGATGACCAAAACATTTAGATGAATAATAATAACTCTTGCAGTCCCAAAAAACCAGCATGGGAAATATAAACTTTCTACTGAGCATGGCAGTAGAAAGCTAAGAGTAAAGTTCAATGATAACGAGGCATGCATCTTAAGTAGTTTTTTAGTATCAGAAAAATGCTTAGGCGTGCATTTTGATTTTCAACCTCAGACAAAATGCTTAGGCATCGCAAAGGAGGTTCAAAAGCACATCAAATTAGAATTCCAAAACATGTGCATTCTTTAGTCGAAGCAAAGTTTTGAAATACTTCTCAATCTGAACTCTGCAGGTTTTTTATTTGTGAGGGGGAGGGGGGGGGAATGCTTAAAGCAGATTGAGGGTGGAGATTTGTGCAGCTGCTAGAGGCAATTGACAAGATATAAAGAAGAGGAAAGGATCATTAATATTCAATCATTCATCAGACCTCTGACTTGCATTTCAATTTCCTTTAGCTGTTTTTAGGGACTTCGTGTAACTATATACTATTTTCCAGTGTTAATCCACTCATCTTAAAATCAGATGAAGTTACTAGAATTTCTTTTGCTTCTTTTGGATTCATTGCCATGAGATTGCTAATCTGTTTGCTTTCCTAATCATCAAATTTCATCTCAACAACATCGTTCTGCATAATGCAGAATTTCCTCTCCTTTGATTGGCCCGAGAGTCATTGAAGTGAACCCAGGATCCCGAGGAGGGTGTCAAAGCTGCTTTAGGTGTTTAAGGGTCTATCAAACCCTTGACATATATAATTTCTTCACTAACAGTTATATACACGAGTAACCCACTTAGATTCTGCAAACAGATTGTCAATGATGCTTGGAATTGGATATAACTATTAAAAAGAACTTGCTTAGATATGAGGATCAAACTTGGGTATAGAGCCAGGAGTTTGAAATGGAAAATTCTTCTCTTGAAAATATGGAGAAACGGTTCTGAGTGTCCAAAGATTAGATATCGACACAGGGATATTTTCCTTTGTCCTATATGTACAAGTAAGAAAGTACTGAACTTTCCCTGTTTTGCAAATTGAAGTATTCAAGTGCTAACACCATTTCTATGTGTCAACACAAACATTCGACAAGGATACTTTTGAAACAAAACTCCATAGAATTATAGCCTTATGTTGTCCGAATTTCCTTCAACTAGTTCTATTGACTTCGTTGCTCCAAGAAGTAGCCTCTACTTTCACTAACCATCATTTTAGCAAGTAGCAACATATAAAGCACAAAGTTGTAGGCATAAAAGACATACCTCTTCATATGGTAATGCTAAGGCAGTGAGGTCTCCCAATGAAACACCAAAATCCAAACGTGTTGATAAGAAAAGCCCAAGAGCAGCGACAGTGGAAAGCAGAGCAATTCTCTTATTCACTTCTTTGTTTGGAAGTTCAGGAAGGCTAGCATCAGAGGAAGAAGTCGTAACAGTTTTGTCATTGACTGAACTAGGTTCGGAGGGTGGCTCGATCTCCTGGATAAAGATTAGAGGACAATAAGAGGAGTGGACACATAGTCAGATGTGAAAAATCAATCCTCCATCACAAAGAGAATCAAGATTTCAAATAAAGTCAAGCTCTTTCCACTAATGGCCTGTTTGGTAGTCAAATACATGGTGGTAAAAGTAAAAACCTTATAGGTAATGTTATAACGAAAGTCTTAAGTCAACTTCAACGGTAATGTTTATCCATCCCAAACCATTACCACTTTCAAAGTGGAACTGAGTGGTAATGGAAATTCATGAAGGAAAGCACATATTTGAGTATAAAGTTCCATTGCCATAGGTAATCTTTTTTCACAAAACTACATGTAACATTACCATAATTTATTATTGGCTACCCAATGGGCCGTAAGGTTAAACATCATTTATTACATAAAACTGAGCTAAAGAACCAATAATAAGGAACATTTAGAAAACTGTATCACAAACTATATTGAACCTTGGCTTCTGAATAAACTAGACATGAGGTAGTATGATAAATTGATAATCATAGCACAGACTAATGTAGTCTCCAATACACACTTGAGGAGTAGAAATTTGCAACAAGTCAAGTTTCCATAAAAACCATGAAAGCATCCCAGCTTATAATAATTCACCCACTTGGCAATTGCTATGACAAGTGTTATCTAATTCGCTTATTCCGTAAATTACAAACACGAAAAAGGAGACTGATACCTGTGATTGGTACACATTTGGCCTAATTAACAAAACTAATAGCGAGCTGCATTCCTGTATCTAATCTTGTACGCAAATAAGTAACACTAGCTAAAAACAATTGTGAACCTTGGCATCTATATAAACCAGACACGAGGTAGTACAATAAATCATATGAGGGACGATGTAGTCACCAAGAAACACTTGAGGAGTAGGATTATGCAACAAGTCAAATTTCCATTTAAAACCATGAACCATCAGTCCATCGCAACTTATGAGAGTTCACCCATTTGGCAATTGCGATACCTAATGAGTGACTAGTGTTACCTAGGCTTCATTTGTTATGGAGAAAAACGATTTTTTTCCGATTGTTTGGTTGGACAAAGGATTTAAAAAGAAAAATTGTGGTGGAAAAGACTTTTCCATCCCTTTGTAAACATTTTCCTCCAAAATTTGAAGGAAAACCATTGTCCACATTCTCATTCCCAACATCTCTATTTTTCTCTTCTTAACTTAATAGGGTTAGGAATATTACTCCTACCTATTCCCAGGATCCGGTTGCAAATTAAACAACACTAATATACTAAGTATTGGGAATAACGCAAACAAAGAATATATATAGGAGAACAAACACAAAAATATGGCGAAGGAAAAGAACGAATCCCCTAATAAAGATGGAGAAAACTAACGGGAGAATTATAGTACTCCCACACACACAAAAGGAGCTCTTAAAACAAAGTCTGCTCACAAATTAGATTACTCTTTCAACTCTAAAATTATCTCACTTGATCTCTCAAAATAACTGAAGGCTAAGCAAGCTCAATTGATCTTGCGGCCAAGCATACATGTATAGGAACAATTTACCTATAAACCTAGTAAAAAAGATAAAGTTGCCGTACAATATAACTGAGTCAACAAAGACTTTCCATAACACTAAAATTCTAATACTATTATCTCATATAACCCTCACATATAGCCCCTTTCCCAAGACTAAGGATACTAGCTGGCATATAATTTCTATAGCTAAACAATACCAAACAAACTTGCCATAAGATTCTAAAAGCCACGAAACTAAGCAGACCAAGGAAATAATACATGGACCAACACATGAACCACTTGAGAGACCATGTACTACCAATACTCAAATTCGAGACGCACCCCCAACAAACTCCACCTGGATAGAATTCACTGAAATCCATAACTGATATAGTAGACACCAAGAAACGCCTACTTCCTCCAACAAAAAACCCCACCTTAACATAAGGAATTTTTACTTACACCCAAGACAGACTTTGGCAACCAAACGGATACAACTTTAGCATGCTCTTACTCAACCCTTGTGCACCCCGAACACAAAATCCCACATCAAAAACGCTACAACAGCGAACCAAAGAGAAGACTGAATTTTCCACATTGCTTCTCACACTCTTAACATCTAAACATAATGCACCATATGAACCACTCATATTCACCATGGACCCAACGAGCTCATAAACTGTCCCAACTCTCTTACCCTTCATCAAAACTCAAGTGCCTCTAGAAATTAAAGCCACACCATTATTAAGAACACAATTGTAGCCTTGAACATCAAGAGCACCCAAAGAGATAAGGTTAATTTTCAAATCAGGAACGTATCCAACATTAGTTAGTATAATCACTGCACCATCAAACGTTCTCACCTTCACTGTCCGAACTTCAACAACACTGCAAACTTCACCATTGCTGAGCTTAACTTCTCCACCTTAAACTAAATCATAGGTAGTGAAGTGATCTCTAATAGGACAGACATGAGAAGAATTTCCATAATCAATAATCCACTTGTCATTGGAACTAGGCACAACATCTACCGCCAAACTAACATCATCTTAGTCAGAGTCATCAAGTGCAACGTCAGCATATGCGAGATCTTTCTCTTGGCCGCTTTTACCCGTACTTTGTTGCTCCTCTTAACGCTTCTTATTTTTTAGTTTGGAACAATTTATCTTAATATGACCTTTCTTACGACAATAATTGCAGACAAGATCCTTATGTGATGAATTAGACGACTCGCCAATAGCATAACTACCTTTTGCAACGAGTCTCTCACTAACTCCAGGATTAGAATCTTTCTCAACCAATTGTTCTTGAGTTAATTCATGTTGCAACAAGGCATTCTTAACGTCCTCAAAATTAACCTCATCACGACCATAAAGCAACGTTTCTCTAACGTGCTTGTATGAAGGGGGTAGTGAACATAAAAGGTTAATGGCCAAATCTTCATCATCAAGCGCAACATCTATATTGCGTAAATCCATAACAATTGAGCAAAATTCATCAATATGAGTCTTGATTGGCTTACCTTCTTGTAGCTTCAAATCATGAAGCTTGCTCTTCAACAACAATCGGTTCGTGACACTCTTTGTCATATACATCGACTCCAATTTTAGCCACAACCCAACAGTTGTATCTTCCTTTGCTACCACTCGCAACACTTCATCCGACAAGCACAACTGAATAGTAGACAAAGCCTTTAGATCTATCTCCTCAAACTGATCATCAGTCATGGATGTAGGTTTCTTGCTCTTCCCAGCCAATGCTATCTCCCAACCTTGTTGGACTAAGATCGCACGCATCTTAAGTTTCCACGAGCCAAAATTCACACATCTGTTAAATTTCCCAATATCAAACTTGAAAGTTGTCGTGATAACCAAAAACAACAACACAACCCAAGGCTCTTGATACCACTTGTTAGGAATATTACCTATAAGGAATATTACTCCTACTTATTCACAGGATCCAGTTGCATATTAGACAACACTAATATACTAAGCATTGAGAATAACACAAACAAACACAATATATATAAGAGAACAAACACAAAAATATGGCTGAGGAAGAGAACGAATCCACTAATACAGATGGAGAAAACTGACGGCACAATTAATAATACTCCCACACACAAAAGGAGCTCTTAAAACAAAGTCTGCTCACAAATTAGAGTATCCTTTCAGCTCTAAATTATCTGACTTGATCTCTCAAAATAATACGGAAGACTAAGCGAGCTCAATTGATCTTGCGGCCAGGCACACATATTTAGGAACAATCTACCTATAAACCATTAAACCTAGTAAAAAAGATAGAGTTGCTGCACAGTATAACTGAGTCGGCAGAGACTTTCCAATTTTCCATAACACTAAAATTCTAATACCATTAGAAAAAAGGAAAGCTTCCACTATCAAAACCAAACCTTCCAAGACTAAGCATACTAGCTGGCATATCATTCCTATAGCTAAACAACACCAAACAAACTTGCCATAAGAAACTAAAAGCCACGAAACTAAGCAGACCAAGACATGGACCAACACATGAACCACGTGAGAGACCATATCCTTATTATCCTACCAATAGTACAATACTCAAATTCGAGACACACCCTAACAAATAGTTATCCATCAAACCAAACAAAGAAAACTAGCATTCATTTGCGTTTTTCTAGGAAAATATCTTCCATGAAAAACCAGTTTCCGTGAAAATATTTTCCATCAAACCAAACGGACCTCTAATCCGCTAAAGCCCATGTTATTTAATACAAAAATCACAAATTTTGACAGGGCCAGTGGTACACTTTTGAATTAACACAACAAAAGTAGGTAGTAGCAAATTATGTTCCCGTACCCAATATCTATAACAAAAACACTATCATAAATTCATAACCACAGAAGCATATGAGAATTTAAAAATTATAAACTCTGTTTAATTAATTCAAGTTTTCCTCTTTTTTTTTTAAAAAAAAAAAAAAAGGAACGAGACATACCCACCGTAAGAGGGGAAGAATCTGAGGAGGATTGGTTGGGTTGACATGAAATGGATGGGAATCTTCGAGTTCTGAGAGGAAATGGTTTTGGAGATTTGAAGAGTATTTGAGAAGATGGATGGAAATTAGAAATTGGAGAGAATCTTCGAGCACTTATCAGGTTAAGAGAAACTTGAGCAGCCATCTATAGAGTATATAGACTATAGGTGGAATAAATCAAAAGCCCAAATGATTAGTGTCAAACTGTACAACTCTTTAGGTGTGTGTGTCATGTGGGGGTGGAGGATACTTGTAGTATAATGTATGGAGGAAGGTTTGTGGCTGAGGTTAGTGTACGTCTCATAATAGGCCAAATGTAGAGTGAAAGACTACTTTTATGTGATTATCACTTATTCACTTGGGTTCGGAAGAGTAGCATATCACGGAATCATTTTGTGATATTGTACTATAATTAAAATTTTCCTAAAAGAAATTAGGGATGTTTACTCATCCGACCCCAAGTCTATAAGAAACCCAACTTTACTTGACCCTGGCCCGAAATTCAACTCGACCTAACTTAAGTTTGCCTGAAACGGGAATTCACTTGCACAAACCTGTTTAAACCCGACCTAAGATTACCAAAATTGATTAGACCTAACCCAAACATGAACTGACTTTTGTACCCGAATCATACACAAGCCATAAAATGACTCGACCCACCAACTCGTGGTCTCGAACCCAACACAAACATACCCAACCCAGGTTGGGCCGACCCAAACCCACCTAGTATCCAGTTTGATACCTCTACTACAAATGCATCTAAATGCAATGAATTACTAGTTTGTAAAAAGTGGGATATGAATTGAATCACAATCTCTTAGCAAAAGTTGGAGCATTTTTACGCTATGCTTAGAAGTCATTTTAACGAGGAATTATAAGGAAAAGCAAATACAACAACAATTTACTGAACTAAAATAATAGAATTCCGCCAAAGTCTTCTTATTGGAAGGGAAAAGATAATTTTATTAATCGAACGTTATATGACATCTACAATCGATATTAAAGAAAAACGAAATACAACCTAACTTAATCAAATAAAGTTCTTCTACGATATAACTATAATAACAATGAACCAGATCTAACAAGATAATATAGCCTTGTTTGATTGCTGAATCATGCAGCCTTCTATGACAACATTTATCATTCTAATATGGTCTTGAGACGATATATCTTTATTGAACCGAGTAGATAGCATACGGAGATCCAATACTAACCAGAAAAATCGACCTTTAAACTCCCACGAGGGGAGACTAAGAAATCAAACTATAAACTCCCACCAGATGATACAGATAAACCAATAATTGAGTAGAAAACTATCTAACAGAGGGAGAAAAGAACATCATTTTTAACGAAAACTAGAAAAATAAGTGCATAAAAGTATAAATTAGGGCTTACCATCATCAAAAAGATGGTGGCGGCCACCCATGGCGAAAAAGACTACTGATTTTTGGGTGAAAAGGGAGAGAAACAGATACACTCCATGAAAGTTAGTTTCACAAGTTTGGTTTGTTATGCTAGAAAATATTGGAGAATAGAGTATTACCCAGTTCAAATTGTTCAGATTATGTAGTCTATGAAATTTACATAATTGTTCAATTTTGTTTTTCCATAATCTTCCACTTCAAATTTATGCAGTTTTACCCACATTTCTTCATTAAGTCCAGTTCCAAAACACAAGTGTTAGCAAACTGGCCAATTTTCTTCCCTAATTCAATAAATTAAAAAGATAATATTTATCTCATTATTCTCATCATTATAGTGAATAGGTTTTCAATTTCTTCTTCTCATTCTTAAAGTGCAGAAAAACTTAACATTAAGTGACCAAAATGCAGTTCTTCAGAAGACACCAGAGAAGTACAAAGAGAGGCAAGATTCATAATACAACCCTCCTGAAATTACAAGGGTTAGTACAATATAAGCACTGTGTTCTGGGTCGAAACATCATACAATTGCATACAAGCACTTCCAAGAGGTCCACGTTATTCAGCATCAGATGGATACGACCACCGATCATACGAATCACCACTAGAATCAACCTTTTCTGACTGTGGATCATATGGGTATAACCATATAAGCTACTCCTCGCAAGTCGCAAGTAGGTTGTAAAGCATCGCTTGCCTCACAACCCAGGCAATGGGAATTGGGTGGTCAAAACTTCAACTCTCCTCTGAAGGTCTGAAATACTATCTCTTAATGGGAAATCAGGAGATGCCACAAATTTTAGAAATTCTTGAAGCTTTGTCTTGGGAATCAACATGTTTGCTTCAAGAGTTATTTGGACGCCCTCGTGAATTAAGTCTGCTGTTGCAACAAAGTCACTCTCTTTAAACCCTCTGGTTGTCATGGCAGGTGACCCAATACGTATACCGCCAGGTACTAGGGCACTCTTATCACCTATGTACAATACCACAGTATTTTAGCGCAAAAGTTTGAAGCAGCCACCACGAGATGAGAGAGAGGACATAGATGAAAATTTTGAGAACTACTCACCAGGAACAGAGTTCTTATTTAGTGTGATAGAAGCCATGTCAAGGATTTTCTCAACCCGAGCACCATCAATTCCCTAAAGAAAGAAATTGACTTTGATCAACAAAATGGAAGATGGGATAAAGGTCTCAGCAAAGACAATCAATGAAGTAATGCCAATGCTTAACTTCTAAAAATTTGGCACATATATATAAATTCTTCATTTCTTTCTGTTACGGAACTTCACACTCTCCAATACACAACTTTGACCTTTTATATCTTCAGACTTTCAAATCTATATGTAAAAATTATATGGTGTTCAATATATACATTGAGACAAATCTAACATCTCACATGATAACAATTGATTTTATATATTAGTAAGAACATGGTCAAAGTTAGCAAAATTTTGCGAAAGTAGTAGTGAAGAAAAATCTAAGTAGGAGTTGAATTAAAAGCTTAGCAACAGGGTTAAAGAGCTCAGCAACTCACCAACGGCCTTAGATCCACCAGAACAAGGTGGTTATCACTCCCACCAGAGACAAGTTTGTATCCCAATTCAGCCAATCGGCTTGCAAGAGCTCTACAGTTTGAGACCACCTGCAAGCCACAACGCCTCAATATCAGCACAAAGAACTGGAATCTGGACACAAAATTTGAACCATCTGGTAATAGAACAAGGTGTTTACATTATTTTGGTATGCTTTAAACTCCGGGGACTGTGCATGCTTCAGGCAAACTGCTAGTCCTCCTATGGTGTGGTTATGAGGGCCACCCTGCAAAAATAATTATGACATTTAGAAAAAAGGTAACAGGAATGCTGTACAAGATGGAGATATACAACAGGGCAAAGGAAAAACTGTAAATTCAAGGACCAATAACACCTTACCTGTAAGCCAGGAAAGACAGCATTATTGATGGCAGTTTCCATATCAACTCCCAATATCGTATCCTTCTTGTAAAAGATCATTCCACCTCTAGGACCTCGTAGTGACTGGAAAAACATTACAAGTCGAGTAAGGAGAATGAAAATTATATCAAAATGATTTGAGAGAATACACATATGACCAATTTGCTGACATGATTTGGTATAAGCTGAAACCACTGAAGACCTTCACTTTCTAGTCAAATACTACCTCCGTTTCATATTAATCTACACACTTACACTTTTCACGCATGCCGATGCACTACTTTGAGCCTTTATATCTCTAATTTTGTATTTGTAAAAAATATAAAGAGTCTATATTCTAAAACTACATATCGAGACGAATCAAACAAGACCCCACATGACTATATTTTCTCTTAACCATAATTCACAAATGATAGTCAAAGGGAAATTTGTGAATAGTGTCAAAAGTGTAAGTGTGTAGATTAATATGAAACGGAGGTAGTAAAAAGTTGTCATTTTCTTCCCCGAGGTCATATCTCTTATCAATAAACCTCATAAATCAGCTTTCTGACATAATAAGCTTTGCTCAAACAATAAACATGTCGGCCAAGCACATGAACCACATCAGTTTGACATGAAGTACAGGCTAAAGTAAAACATCCTGGTCCAGCGATCCTGGCACAAATGTCGTTCATCATGCAGGGTGGAGAGATTTAGTCGACTTTCTTTTTCCCAGTCAAAAGAAGGTAGGGAGATTTCATTGGTGATGGAAAATTATTTGAAATTTAATGCCAATAGGGGAAGGGGGGGTTGAAATTCTAAAACACGGTATACCAGTAAAAAATAACAGCACATTGGCTCTGTTTGGGAAATCATTTTAGCTACCTTAAATGATAAGGTGCCAACATATTTTAGGTGCTAAAATGCTTAGTAGTGTTTGGGGAGCACATAAAATAAAATTTCAGGTGGTTAAAATGACTTATATGATAAGTTAAAATTTTTACCTTTTCAAAATCAGGTGACTGAAATTTTGGAAAATCATTCCAAAATTTTGACAACTAATTTTGCCAAAATAATTTATCAACTTAATCAACTAACATGCCAAACAGTTAAAGTAATCAGTCACCTTATCAGTTCCAGCACCTTATCAGTTTCAGCTTTATCTTATCAGTTTCAGTTAACTTATCAGTTTCAGTTTATTTTCAGCTAGTATTGCCAAACAGAGCCATTCTACAACAGTAAAGAGAAGTCCAGACATACCTTGTGGGTTGTAGTTGTCACTACATCACAGTATTCAAATGGGTTTCCAACCACAGAGGCAGCAACTAGCCCACTTATATGTGCCATATCCATCATAAGAAAAGCACCAACAGCATCTGCAATCTGGTATTTTAAACAACAGTAAAAATCAATTACCGGCAAATGGAAACAATCAAGAGGAAAAAAAAAGGGGGGGTGTTAGGCATCACTGTATAAAAATACATACCTTCCTCATACGAGGATAATCAAAATCTCGAGGATACGCACTGGCACCAGCAATTATGAGTTTTGGGCGAAACAGAGTTGCAGTTTTCTCAAGCATGTCATAATCAACCAGACCTTCTCTTCCATAAAAATACATCAGTGACCAAAATCAAGTGTACAATCACAACTTCCACCTTTTTAAAATCAAAATATACACACATTACACATATACCTGTAGATTCATCAAGCCGATAAGGCATAGATTCGAAATAAATTGATGTGCCTGAAACTCGTCTTTTAGGAGTCATGAATCCATGAGACAAATGTCCTCCATGAGGTAAATCTAAACCCTAAATCAATAGGAATGGATTAAAATAGGAGTAATGAACCAAATAACTGTGCAGATAATATGACTAGTAAATCCAGATGCAGGAAAAAAAAACTCACCATGATACGGTCATGTGGATTTAAAAGTGCAGTGTAAACCTCAAAGTTAGCAGGAGAACCAGATAACGGTTGAACATTCACACCCCACTTCTCTCCATCTAAGTGAAAGGCTTCTAAAGCCCTCTTTTGACAGAGGGTTTCCAGCTCATCGATATATTCATTGCCACCGTAATACCTAGGGCAAGAACCAGTTGTAAGTGCTAAGTCCCAGTAGGGCCAGCACATAAGATATAGTACCAATATATAGACATGCACATAATTCGCTCACAGCAAGCCTTACCTTTTACCAGGTAATCCTTCAGAATATTTGTTAGTGAGACAAGAACCAACAGCCTCCATGACAGCTCTAGATGTAAAATTTTCTGATGCAATAAGTTCCAGACTTTTATATTGCCTATCCTTCTCCTTGCCAATGATCCCGTATACTTCTGAATCAGCATGAGTCAGCTCATTATCTTTGAAGATGCTTCCATCATCTGAAATGAACCAGAAATATGCATGATTAAGAACAATTTTTCCAATATATCAATAGTTTATTACACATAGTATCCACTTTCCACAATACATTTTAAGATTGTGGAAGCCTGCAGAGTGAAGAGATATAGATGTATATGATGGATAAGTGACAAAAGAGCAGCCAAAGCTAATGAAAAATTCCACGCATTCTGAACATTCAAACTAAAACCATTTGTGATGCTACAACAGCAAAAAGCCTACTGTATCACATGCTCATAATCAGAAAAAGGCGCTAAACTGAAAACTCTGTGACATCTATTGACTGCCAGAAAAGAACACACAATCAGCAGCAATATTCCAGAACAAACTGTGCCTTAAAACCAAAAGTAGCTAAAATTTAACTCTGAACCAGTCTCACTCTAATCAAGAGATCAATAAAGTAAATCCAGAAGGAAATTGGCTACCAAAGAATCCATAATATCAACCTACTTCCCCTAGACTAATCAAAACCCAAAATGAAAGCTGTAATATTAATGACATGAGAGTAATCCGCATAAGAACTTGTTTGGTTGGGAGGAAATCATCTTCCCACAAAAGTGATTCTCCCGTTTTCCTTTTATTGGTTTGTCGAGGGTGGAAACAGTAGTCCTCCCAAAGAAAGCCACGTTTTCCTCCCTATATCTTACCTCTCTCTTTCTCTTCTCCCACACCTCCTCTTCTATCCATTTTCATTTTTTCTCTTCTCTCCAACTTTTCTTGTAAGGAACCAAATAAAGACAACTCATTTATCATTAGTATTAATTTAACTTCATCCAGACACAACCTACATATGATAATATACAAAATATTATGAAACCAGCTTTCTCGGCGGAAAGACCAAATTTCAAATAACATAGTTGGCCTGCCATTAGCCCATCATATCAAAAGATGGCAACTATGAAAGAACCATTCTATCAAACCACAAATTACACAATGAAGAATTAAACCAAATAACAATCTACAATACCACCAATAGTGCACTTGAAAAAACTCAATTTAGGAATGTACGAGAATCTGCCAGTAATAAACTCATAAATAAGCACCCATGCATGCATAAAACGAGAAATGCATAAATCAAAACCGTCCTGAACATTATTTGTTCTGAACACTTTTTGGTGGTATTTTTACTTAAAAAAAATTATATTTATTACAAAAGGTATATAAAAAAAGTAGTATATAAACCCCAACATGATTATTGGTATATTATCATAGTGATGTTTTTGGTTCTAATATACTACTTTATTGATTAAATGTACTACTTTTTTTTCTAAGGGATGATTAAATGTACTACTTATTTTACTAGATATACTACTTTTGTTGATGATCTGAACAAAAAAAAATACAGAATAGTTCTGAATTGGGCAAAGCTCAAAATTAAACATAAACAAACTAGAACTAAAACAGGAAGAAAAATCTACATGCAGCATATCATCATATATGTTTAAACATTCATAATAAACTCACATAGAATATCATATTTTTCTAATAACATCAGCTCAGCATATCAATTCAATGCTACCCACATAATCCACACTAAAATTCCACTCTAGTTGCTAAAATTATTCAACCAAAACAAAACAAAACAAAAAAAACCAGATTAAAAATAGCATGTATTTTGAAATATAAACCAATTTAACAGTAACAATCATTAATCATCGAAATAACCAAATGTGATGTGAACTAAAAAAAAGGGCACCTATATCAGGAGCTGGAACAGAGACAGAAAAGGGTGGTCTGCCAGTAACCAAACTATTGGAAACAAAAGAAAATTTAGAGGGTTTGGAGAAATGATTGATAAAACTGAGATTATTGGACAATTTATGAGGAAATTGAGAAGGAAAAATTTTGGGGGTGTAAGATGGGTGTTGAATTGAACCCATTATTGCTGCAGTTTCTGCTACACAAGCAGCTTGCATCGTTGCTTATTGAAAGAGAGATGGAGAGATTCTGGAGTTGATAGTAAAGTTTTGAGGTGTCAATGAAAGAAAATTGCAGAGTAGAGTTGAAGGCTGAAGATTAGAGTGGGTTTAAAGTATGAAGTTTTAATGGAATCAAATGTCAAAAACCCTAACGTTGCGTGGGGCATTCCGCGCCGTTTATGGTTTTGATATTCTTTTTTGCAACTCCCCAAGACCCCACTTAGGGATTCAAATATTCATGACGAAGCTTATTTGGCGATTAGTTAATTATATTAAGGGGGCGTTTGGTTGGAAGTGGAGAAAGGGAAAGGAATCAAGTAAAGGTTAGAAAAGGAACCCCAAACCCCCCAATTTACCCATGTATTTGGTTAGACAAGAGAAAGGGTAACAAAAGTTGACCCTTTACCTCCTCCCCCTCCCCCTCCCCCTCTCTTTCTCCCACTTACGCCGGCACCGGCGCCGCCGCGCGACCCGGCGACATCCGGGCTAGGATTTTCGGCGTGTGGGGGGGTGTTCTTGATGGCTGGGATAGGGTTTTCGACGGGTGGGGGGTGTTTTCGAAGGCTTGGGTGGGGGTTTTCGGCCAGTGGGGTAGTGTTTTGGAGGGCGGGGTGGGGTTCTCGGCGGGGGGGTAGTGTTTTCGAGGGGTGGGGTGGGGTTTTCGGCGGTTGGGGTGGTGTTTCCAAGGGTCGGGGTGGGGTTTCGGCAGTGGGGGGGGTTTTCGGCGGGTGGGGGGAAGGTTTTTGGCGGGGTGGGGTTTCGGCGGCCGGGGGGGATGTTTTCGGCGGGTGGGGTGGTGTTTCGGTGGGTGGGGTAGGGTTTTCGGTGGGTTGCGGGGGTCGGCGACTCGGGTGGAGGGTGTGGCGGCGGCGAAGATGGTCGTGGTGGTGGTCGGTAGGGTCGGCATTGTGGTGGGGGTGGTGGCGGTGGGGTGGTCAGTTGTGTTATGGTGTAGAGGGATTTGGGGGTATCCAAAACCTTGGGGGGGCTGGGTAATGGATCTAAGGGTAAGGGGGGTAATTTGAAACTGAAAAATGGGTAAAGGGAAAGGAAAAAATCATCAACCAAACATCAAGTAAGGGAAACCTAAGTTTGGAAACCCTTTCCCTTTCTTCACACCCCTCAACCAAACGCCCCCTAATTGATTATTGATTGTATTAGCTGATTGGACTAATGATATTAGCGGTTTATGTGAATGTGTTTGGTAAGTAACTTTAATTGCTACTTAATTCTGTAAAATGACCAAGAAAGACATGGGTATTATTCATTATTGTACTTTTTTTTTATTATTCAAAAGAGGCTACACCAGAAAAAGCAAAACAACATAAAAGAAGAAACAACAAAAACCAAAAAATAAACTACGGAGGCACTAGGCGTGGTAAAGCCACACCTCGAACATCCTCCTCTAAAATCCTAGCAAGACCAACAGGAACCAAATCTATGAACGATATTCTATTATCTTGTGCGACTCCCTTATTGGCTAACCAATCCGCCGCGCGGTTTCCTTCGCGATACACATGAATTGATGAATGACCTTCACTTCCCAGTCCGACTTCAAGAGCAAAGCTCTACATTGCAAAATATCATGAATATAGTTTCCAGCCACTGGTGCATTATTGTTCAGCATTTGTACGCATGCCAAGCTATCTATCTGAACTTCTAACTTGCTTATTTGAAGTTCACGAGCCAGCTCTAAGCCCTTCCTCAGCGCCATTACCTCTGCTTTCAGTGCTACACAGTGCCCAAAGTATGCAGAAAAGGCTGAGATGAAAGTGCTTGCGTGATTTGTAATTATTACACCACCTTCAGCTGCACCAGGTGAGCCTTTGGCTGCCCCATCGCAATTGAGCACATACCTATCCACAGGGGGGGCTTGCCAAGACACGAACTTCTGGATTTTTGGTGCCATGACAGTAGCTTGATCACCAGCGTCATCCCACCCTCTTCTAGCTTCGTTGTAACGGATTTGAATAAAGGCACCATAACCAGTGGGGATTTCATGTCTTTTATCAAAGACAAAACAATTTGGCCACCTTCAAATCCACCATAGAGTCACCCCAAATAAGGTGTGCCAGTGCTCCTCCATTGTATCATTTACGCTGCTAACATTAGTTTCTGTTGAGGCATGTATTGTTTTGATGATTGTAAACAAATGATGATTATCTAACTAACATGTGTGTTTGAGATGTGCATATTACGTTACCATAGAACAAGTCATGAAAGGTTAAATATATCACATCATGAAGAGTTCCTAAAAGAAATCCAATAAGTGAAGTTCCCGAGGAAGAAATCCAAAGAGAGAAGAAGTTTGATTATACGGATGTCTGCCGCTAGATTTTATGTAAGTTCCTAAGATGGAACCAAGCATGAAGAGTTCAAGAACAAGTCAAGAAAAATGTTATAGAAGCAAGCACAAACAAAGTTCCTAGAAGAGTTCCTAGAAGGAACACAAACAGAGCAGTTCCTAGGTATATCCTAAGAGGAACATTGAATATGCAGTTCCCGAGTGGGAGCAGTTCTCGAGTAGGAGCAGTTCCCGAGTGGGAGCAGCTTCCCGAAGTTTCATAGTTGAAACAAGCGGTTCCTCGAGCGAGGAACTATAGGTGCGAAGTTCCTTAAAGGAACTAGCACGTCGAAGTTCCGAGGTGGAGCTATTGCATGCGGTTCCCGAGTTGGAGCAACATGGGGCATGAAGACAGGAAGTATGAGTTTATTTTCTAGGATTCATGTAAGTATGTGGAAACATAAAAGGTAAAGGAACAAGGTGCCAAAAGGAACTCGTGGAACTTAGAGTCAAAAGTATTTAAGAGTCGGTAAGTTGTTGCATATTATTATCTTAATCAGTAGGATTTATTTAGAGTTTGTTTCTTAATAAATCTCTACTTGATTAATTATTTTTAGATAATATGCATTAGTTGTTTTAGGATAAGTTTTAGTTTTAAATAAAAGATAAATTTTGAATAAAATAGTTTTAAATAAAATTGGATTTTTAGGAATCTAATTTTAATATCTTTTAAATTATTTAATTCTATCTTATCGAGTTTTGGAAAATAAAAAGCCTAGATTTATATTACGTTCAATGAGTATTTGAGTGCGGGAACTTGTAAAAGCGAGTTCCCGTACGAACAGAACTCATGTACTTATGTCGAGTTTATGAAAAAGTTTTCAGTAAAATATTTTTACATAAGAAAATAAATAAAAAAGTGAGTTTTGGAAAAATATCTCTTGAATTATATTTTGATAAAACGTTGCTTTTTCTCCAAGTATTTATTTTCTTTTTATTTCCTATTTTTACTCTAACTCGCTTTATCGTAAACGTGACATAAGTTGTGCCCAAGAAGTGGACTACTTCTTCCCCAAGTTTCTCCCAACTAACCGATCATGGGTTAGTGGAGAAATAAGTGGAAGTGGTGCTCAAGTCTTGTGCATGCTATAAATAGAGGCTTATGTATTCTTTTAAGTTGTCTGACCGGTGTCTTTCCATAGTGTCGACTTATGTCATTCCATAAGGTCCGGCTTAAGGAATAAAGTTACCGTAAGAATTATATTTTATATTCCTTGTTTTGAGTCGGTTCTGTGAGTTCCAAGTAACTACGAGTGCCATGTTCCTTTACAGGTTATTCGGTTTCTATATACTAGAGTTAATCCAAATTATCAAGCGTATGTATTTGAGTTTGGGGTTAAAGGGTTTGAGTGAACTCTTGTAATGGGAACTTGGTAAAGGGTTTGAGTGAATTCTTGTATCAAGTTCGAGTAAGGAACTTGGGTAAGTTCTTATTGTTTATGCGTAGACTTGGGGTGAAGTCTATCCAGGGGTAAAGGGTTTGAGTAAACCTGCTGTAAAGAGTTGTGGGAACTCTTAAGGGACTTAGAGTTAAGTCTAGAGAGCTAAAGTTCCTAGTGGAACTTGTGAGAGAGTTGAAGTTATGAGTGGAACTTGCGCATGTAATAGGTTGTAACAGAGGAGGTTCCCTATTATAGTGAAGAGTTTAAATCCTGAGGAGGTCGTGGTTTTTCTTCTTGTATTGGGACAAGAAGTTTCCACGTAAAAATCTCTCTTGCACTTTGAGTTCCTTATTGCTTGTGTTTTAAATTCCGCATTATTTGGCAATAAGTTCCACACTACAATTCACCCCCCTCTTGTAGTTCCTTCCGAGTTAACAGTTTCCATCCAAACTTTGAGGTCTAAATGGAAAAAGTTCGACAATAGTGCATGTCCTCCTATTTTACGCCAAACAAGTTTCGCTGCTGGGCAGTCCCTTAGGATGTGCAGCGTGGATTCTTCATCTCCCCCACAAATAAAACATCGAGGATCATCTGTCATACGTCGTTTAAATCTATTAAGATTACCAAGCACTCTATCATGACAAGCAACCCACATGAATGCACGAATACGCTGCTGCACAGGCGCATTCCAGATTGCATCCCAACACGCTTCATCAAGAACTTCACTTTCATGACGCATAAGGCTAAGAGCAGAGCGAATAGAGAATTTGCCTTTCTTAGCATCTTTCCAATAAACCAGATCAGCAGCTTCCATATCATCTTTTAATTCAAAGGCTTGGATGAGTTTAAGCGTGTCTTGATGCAAGAAGGGGGCTATTGTATCCCATTTCCACCACGTGACGTGATCCCACATTTCTTCAACTGTAGCACCTTCTAGTTCTGTAGGAATAGGTTGAAGAACTTAATTACTCAAAGGTTTGTCTGTGGCCCTCGCATGGTCCCAAAAAAGTGTTGTTCGACCATTTCCTACTGCCATCTTCAATCCTTCACAAAGGAGTTTCGCGTTGTCAGTAATCCCCCTCCAAACATTAGACGAACCAGCTTTGCTTACAAACATATCTACATCACAGCGACCCTTACAATACTTGGCTCCTATGACACGAGACCACAAGGCATTGGGTTCTGTAAGAATGCGCCATCCAAGCTTAGTTAAAAATGCTGCATTAGCCTGTCTAGCTGAACGGACGTCAATGCCACTATGTTGTACATGTTTCTGGAGTAATTTCCACGAGAGCAAATGTGTTTTTCTTTTTTCATCATTGCTGCCCCAAATGAAATATCTGGTTTTTCTATCAAGTTCATCACAAACATTGCGAGGCATCTTTGCTGTTTGCATTGAATAATTTGCCAAGGTTGAGAGTGTTTCGCCAGAGTAATTCTTCCTGCCAATGACAGATACTTTGTCTTCCAACCCGCTAACCTTCTGTCAATTTTCTACACATCTACTTGTGAGTGTTGGCATTCCTAAATACATGCCCAGATCAGACGTAGACTCCATTGCTAAAGTTACCGAGATATTTTCTTTATTATGAGTGTCGACATTTTTAGAGAATATACACGGGATTTAGCTAGACTCACTCGTTGTTCCGAAGCTTCACAAAATCGAGTTAAACAGTCATGTATAACATTCGCCTGCTCAATATCAGCTTCTGCAAATAGGATAATATCATCCGCAAAAAAAAGGTTGCAAAGCAACGGCCCATTTCTACTAGCTCGAATTGGTTTCCACTTCTTCACCACAATAGCTTCCTCAATGGTTTGATATAACCTTTCCATGCACATGACAAAAAGATATGGTGAAAGGGGGTCCCCTTGCCGGATCCCTCGACTTGGTCTAAAGCTTTGACTCGGTTCACCATTCCACATGACCTGCAAGGATGATGACGTTACACACTCCATTATCACATTGACCAGCAAGATTGGCAGGTTCATCTGAGACAAAGTATCTCTAATAAACGACCATCTCAGCCGATCATACGCCTTCTCAAAGTCAATTTTGAGAGCCATATATCCTTTTGCACCTTGTTTACGCTGCATTGTATGCAGAACTTATTGCACTATTACGATGTTATCGGTTGTTTGACGCCCCGGCACGAAACTTGCTTGAGTATTGGAAATAAGCACAGGAAGCAGGGGCTTAATGCGATTCACCAGGGCTTTAGAAATAATTTTATAGGCCACATTGCACAAACCAATCGGCCTAAATTGTGCTGCTGTTTCCGGATTCTCCGTTTTCGGCAATAAAACTATATTAGTCTCGTTTAAGTGCTCTGGGAGCCCCTTACCTTCGAGCACTGGTATCACCATATCATACACATTCCTAGCAACAGTGCTCCAATGTTTCTGAAAAAAGAGGGCTTGAAAACCGTCTGGGCCCGGAGCTTTCAATGATCCCATACTCTTCACCACTTCGTCAATCTCCAAAGTACAAAAAGATTTAGATAAAGCCTCCCAATCTCTGTTGGATAATTCTGGAAAATATCCGAAGGAACATTAAAAAAAGCAGGCTCCTCATCAGCTTGAAACAAATTTGTAAAGTGGTTAACAATGTGGCTCTTAATCTCCTCTGTCTGATGAAGCCAAGTCCCTTCGTTATTTTTGATTGAATCAATTTTATTTCTCCATCTACGAATAATGGTGCTGAGATGAAAAAACGTTGTGTTTCGATCACCATTTTTAATCCACTTAACTCTCGATTTTTTATACCATAAAGTTTCCTCCCTATCAAGCACATCATCCAATTCTCGTCTCAACCGGCTTCCAATTTCAAGAGACCCCTATCCACTTTGGTGGATAAATTTTTTTGAATACCTGCTATTCTAGCAAGAAGGGATTTTTTTTGATGAAAAATGTTACCAAACGTCTCCTTGTTCCAAGTCTGTAACTCTACAGCAAGTTTGTAGAGGACAAGATGAATCCCACTTACTCTCAATAAATTCTTTGAAATGCTCATGCTTCATCCAAGCCGCTTGGAATTTAAAAGGTTTGTTCATGTTATGTAACGGCGAAAAACCATTAGGAGAGATGAAAATTGGGCAATGATCCGATTGGATCGCTGGAAGGTGCTTCATTTTTGCATTGTTGAATCTGCAGCCCCACTCTCCATTACAAAGTGCTCTGTCCAGACGAGCACTTTTTCGAGTTTCTGGTGTGAGTCCACGAGACCATGTGTGATTAGCTCCCGAAAATTCCACCTCAATTAAATCCATGTCATGAATCCATTCATTGAATTTATGAGAACGACGTTGGGTTTCATTGCAAGCAGTGTTTCTTTCGGAAGGATATCTAGTGTCATTAAAATCACCTGCTAGAATCCAGGGATGATTATGGGACATAGCAAAAAAAATTAGTTCTTGCCATAGGTCTTGACGTTTGGTAGAGTCTGGACTCGCATAAACTGCAGAGAAATACCACGATACAGCCCCTACTCTTTTTATTTCCATCGTTATATGTTACTCGTGTTTAATAATAGGTTCTATAGTAACCATCTCTGTTTTCCAATAAACCCAAATGCCACCCAAAAAACCCATAGCATCCATACGGGTATGGCGAGTATAAACCAAAGAAAGAGCAATGGACATAGCTTGACCTCCCCCCATATGAGTTTCAACTAATGCAATAACAGTTGGACGATGCATCCTTACTATTTCTTTCATAGCAGAAACAAAATTTCTATTACCCGCCCCTTGCACATTCCAAACCATACAAGTTATAGCAAGATTTTCCGGAACAAGAGTTGGTAAATGACCAGACATAGAAATAGGGGTAAAAGGAAAATTGGACATATAAGCTTGACTAATAAGTCTTGGAATACGTTGTACCTCATTGGGGGGAAGTAACGTCATCACTAATTCCCTTGGCGTCGAGATTGGCTCCAGCCAAGAATCGATCCTCACTTCCAATACATGTATCAAGGGGTCGGTTGTGTAAAGGTAGGGCTTCTCCATCACGTGGCCTATGAATAGTGTTTTCTCCGGTGGAATATTCAGTTTGATTACATTCAAAGGTTGCAGGGACCTGGGACACATCTTGAAGACTGCTTAATGGTGCTGCAAAAATTGAACTTTTTTATTTACTGGACGTTTGTGGGCGTAAGGGTATTGCTTCAAAATTATTCTGTAAATTTTCTTTGCCTTGAGATGCTTCTAGGTTAATACGTGTGATGGGCTTCTTAATAATATTAGTGTTTGTTTCTTGCAGGGCTGGACTTTTGGAATTAGAAGAATATTTTTTCTTCTCTTAATAAATTTTTGGTGGAAGTTTAGAAGGTTTAGACTTGTGTGGAAGTGGTGATTTGCTTCCTATGTTAAAGGTTGAAATTCTATCTTCTTTCCTTAGTAACACTTGTGTGTTGACCTCAAGGTCCACCATTTGGAAAGAATTATCTTCATCCATATTTTCCATATTTTGTTCCTGATTTTCTGCTATCATATCAACATTGTTCCAGAGTATAGCAAATCTTGATCCACTCCCTATTTTCTCTCCAGTCAAAGCTGCTTGATTGGAGTTGATTGCACCAATGTCGCCTTGCACCGTTTTTTCCGTAATTTTCTCTGCCACCCTAGCACCACCACGTTGAGGTTGAACATTCCCCATGGCTGGTTTATCCTGCTTTGGAAACCTCCTGCGAACAGGTTTCTTGACTAGCATCCATGACCCAAAATCATCTTTTTCCTCAGGTTTATGTACCATTAGGTGCATATGATCTTCAATACCATTCGGAGCAGGCTCATCTGGTATGTGCATTGGCTCATGATCCAGCATTTCCTCTGAATGACAGTCCGCTTCTTGATGTCCCATTTTACCACATTTAAAACAGATCATCTTAATACCTTCATATTGGACTTTCCAGACTTTTCCTTTAAGCTAGAATGTTGATAACAAAGGTTTGCTAATATCAATCTCAACCCTGATGCGAGTGAATTGGCCCCTTTCCGCTTGTGCTGTTGTTTTATCAACTCGAAGGACTTTCCCAATTTTAGAACCAATTTTGTTGAGAAAATTGACATCGAAATATTCCATTGATAAGTTGGGAATACGAACCCATGCAGTAAGGACTTTGATAGGATTTTCATCAGGTATAAAATTAGGCACCCATTTTCTTATAGTGAGATAATTGTCGTCAATCAACCAGGGCCCTTGGGTGATTACAAATTGATCTGCTTCATTAGAGAACCTTGCAATGAAGTAATGACAACCTATATCAGTTAGAGTTAGTTCTCCTTTGATGCTCCATTTTTTCTTTAATCTGCGCATGAGTCCCATGTAGCCTAATTTCCCATCAAACATCTTGATGATGAGTGAATTCCTCCAGGGTTGACGCATCTTTTTTTCTCCTCCTTAGTTAGTAATATTATTGGACATCGTTCATCTTCAACAAAGTCTTCCGGTAAAGAGTCATCATCCGATACTTCGTCATCATCTTCAACATGGATGTAATTATTGACATGGGAAGAGTTCTCTCTACTTCCCCTGACCAAATCTCTAAAAGATAGAGGGGTTTGAGGAGCACCAGTATGAGGAGCATTCAAAGGATTTTGAGAAGTAGTTTGAACATTGTTAATATCTGCTCCATTTGAATCCATAAAGTTAGACTCATCTTGTGAATTTTGTCCAAAAATTAAATGTGTTATTTTGCGTTTAGGCTTCTTGTTGGATCTGACCAATTGATCTTGTTCTTCCCTTGATTGTTGGAGTTCATTAGGGGTGGAGTCATGGTTTTCCATTCTAGAGAGCTAATGCTTAGGACTTTGTGAGGGTCATTCATTATTGTACTTCTTATTGTTTATAAATGTAATTTTCAAAAACTTTACGACATAAATGACCAAACTCATTCCAAACCTTTAATGTCAAAAAGTTTATTCCCCCAACTTTTTCAAAAAAAGATTTTTGGGCACAATCAGCTATTTCAAATCTCTCTTTAGCAAACACTCAAATTAGAGGATTCACTAGTCAAATTCTCTAATATGAGTTCAAACCTCTATTTTTTCCTTAAACCCCTTTTTACCAAACAGAGCTTAAGGACGTGTCGTATTTAACTTAAAAAGCCAAGGGAGTATATCAAATTTCATGTCTTTTGGAATTATATATACGTATACTTCATCCATTTCTAAAAAGATGTAACATCTCCAAAGTAACCAATGTTCATCTACGAACTTTATCTTATATTCTCTCACAAATGTATACAAATATAGTCAAGTTTGGTCTTATTTAATTTGTCATAATACATACTTTCATCATATCAACTTTTTATAATTTTTTTACTTATACATAATTAAAGATGTCAAGAAACAAAGTAGTTTATTGGATAACGTATAGGCAACAAATATTGCATGTACTTAAAAGCAGAGAAATTATATCTTAGAGAGTTTCTTGACTTTGATCACAAATGTTATATTAGTCAAATTGCGAGTGAGTATCATCATTATGAAAATGATTACAACAAAAAGATGCAAGGAGCGTAAAATAATTAGATTTATTTTATAAAAAAAATCTTATAATTTGAATCTTTCTTGTATGTTGCAATTTGTGTGAAAAAACACATTTTGAATATTTCTTGTGAAAGCACACTATAGAGTAGGATCAGTGATTGTCCTTTTGTTTAAGGTCATCGATTCCTTTACATTAAAATTCCATATCTCCTCGTGGCCTTGTGTTTTTGTTTCTTCATGAAGAACCATTTTCACTCTTTTCCTTCTAATGTTTTCTTTCTTATTTCTTCATATTATAAATTTATCATGCTATAAATCGGATTGAAGATACTAAAAGTGTAACGCCCCGACTTTCATCCATCCTTACTAAGTTAATTAATCAGGATTAGCAGCGGAAGACTTAGCTTAGTCGGCGCGTTACCGCCGTACCTTCCACTATGGGAAAATACAAGGCGACCTTTGACATTAACTTACAGGGACAATACCTTGATTTGTCACTCTTTAAAGAAACACTTTAATAATAGATTACTATTTTCTAGAAATTTCGGCAGAGTTTCCTTTGTAAATTGGACAACCCAAAATGGGAAAAACGTTTAAGAAACCTGTTACAAATAAAATATACCAAATCCAGAACTCAACGCTTTCGCGAAGCAGCAGCAGGAGAAGGGAATCAGGAGCACTATTGCTCATCCAGAGCTAGAAATAGAACTAAACCATTACTTATTATCTATTACAACGTGGAACGTTCTCGCCTCAAAAGAAACGTAAAACAATCATAGCTGAACTCTTAGCACGTAATTGCTTCTATCTTGGAAAAGATGCTCCAGAACTTCAACCTGAAACTATTGTAACACTGCCACCCACCAAGTGACAGGCCACAGTAGTGACAAAACAAAACATTGACAGACATATCAG
The DNA here is from genome assembly GCA_947646795.1 of Beta lomatogona. Taxonomy (NCBI): domain Eukaryota; kingdom Viridiplantae; phylum Streptophyta; class Magnoliopsida; order Caryophyllales; family Amaranthaceae; genus Beta; species Beta lomatogona. The sequence goes on along the minus strand of CANSNZ010000548.1, from coordinate 94,538 downwards.
CACAACGCTGAGTACTAACCCATAAAACATTCTTAAAACATGCTTTGGTGTGTACGACTCTTGTGTAATTAATACGTTCATATCATTCATCACAACATCACCATAACATAACAACATTCACTTTATTCATCATCTTTCATGATTTATAAGTTCTCACAGATATCATAGTAGAGTCGTAATATCATCATAGTTCTTTCATATCAAAGCGGAAGACATACTTTCATTTACTTAACTAGTAATGATCGTACTATCGTAATAACATAATTATTTCTTAGTATTCGTTCATAAACATCGCTAATCATCATATTCATAAAACATTTCATATTTCCTAATCCAATCATCGATAACATAATGTGTTAAATCATAAAACATAATCGCAATCATCATCATACTTCCGTAACATCAAAGTCATCATATTGCATAGCATTAAATCATAAAATCATCTATATAACAAATATTTCATTTCATATCATAAGTTTCATCATTATCTTTTCATCTTTTAGCTTGGTAACTTGGCAAGTATATATCAGAAAAGACTTTGCCCACATTTTTAACATGGTAACTGGCGAGTATAGACATGTGGGACGTCTCCCATCATGTGATGATCCTCAAGGAGCACTCTCCCTTGTTGGATACACCACCATGCGATAATCCTCAAGGAGCACTCTCCCTTGTTGGATACACCGCTCGCACCAAAATAGAGTAGGAACATAACTTGCAGTACCCCTCAAGGAGCACTCTCCCTTGTTGGGTGTACGGCGGGTGCGAAGGTACGTGCACGACCATAAAGTAGATAAGCGTAACATTATACTGCCATAACCTCTTTCACTTTTATTTATCATGTTTCGTTTGTTTAGCTTTCATTGGCATAAGCCATAAATCTTTCATGAATCATACTTGAGCATCAATAACTCATAAGATCATCATTTACGAAACTCGTTCGAAAACAAATTAAGTATCCCACAATCCATGTAAGGAATCACATCACAAAATCCTTAACAGAATTATAAACATCATTTCACAAACACATTTCGAAGGGGATCGTGGGTGGTAGCAATAGATGTTACTTTCTATACTGTCAGATTGTTTCAGAATGATCATAACGTAAATTTTACATAATCGGAAATTGTAAGCATATCTCATACATTTAAGTACTTTTAAGAATACATAACAGAAGCATATCAGAAGCATAGCAGTCTTTTCGTATTCTATATCATTTAAAAGTCACTCATACTTTGAGGCTGTTTCAGAATTAAAAGGAATACTTTAGCATATTCAGAATACATGAACATATATCATAGCAAACATTTCATACTCCGTCATTCATAAGAACAAGAGTCATCTTTTCACACTTTCTGATCCTTTATAAGACAGGAAGTACTATTCCATACTACATCCATATACTAAGCTTATTAGTGATAAGTAGTTAATCCCCTTTTCTAACTTTTGGTGAGGAGACTAACTAAGCTATCAACCTCTGGCGTCTAGTTAAGTGATTACAACTTCAATCATATTATATACCTTTTTTTAGAAACTATGTATTCATGAATACACCTTATTTTAAACTTCCGTCTAATTAAACATCTTCTTATACCCTAACTTCAACAAATTTAGAAGATTATTCTAATCATAATTAGGACCTTATCATACAACTAACATACTAATTGGCTTATTACCATAATAAAGACTTTGGCAACCTAACAACTTATAGTGGTGGTTCTTACTCTAATACAAGAATATCACTTTTCCAAAACCCAATAAACCACCATCAAAAACTGATACCCAGATTACTTAAGTCAAGTAAACCAATGAACTCGATTTTATCCATACCAAGTCTATCTGGCATTTAAGTCATCTTTTCAATATTAACTAGGATCACTTAATACAAAACCTTTCAAATTAGGATTTAGAAACTAACTCTCATATGTTATGTATATAGTCATAAGACAATTGAATCATCATAACTTTAGAATTAATCCAACTCCACATCTTACTTAGCTTAATAACCACCATATATAATTTAAGAGATGATACACACACAAATCCTCACTTGATTTTATATTTTCCCAAAACTAAAATTTGCAGTTGAGCTCTTTTTAGTCATCACTGAAGTTTAATTGAACCAGGAGCTTACACATCTCAATCCAATATTTAAATCCCACAATTCAAACAACAAGGGATAGAACACATCAAGCAACCGGTCATATTATCCAGCAATTGAAGTAACTCAAGTCTTAGAATCCATCAATTATAAGCATTAAAGCTTTGCAAATACAGAGAGGAGATAAGTAAAATTAGGAGGGGGTAGTACCAACAAGGGCGACGCGGTGGCAGCACCACCACCAGCCACGAACTAGAGGAGAGAGGAGAGCGGAGAACAACAGTGGCAGCTGCACGAGCAGCACCGCACACGCCACCGCGACGAAGAGGAGAAGAGGCGACCGGGGAGCTAGCACAGCAGCAGCACCGGACAAGCGGGGGAGTAGACGCAGCTCCGGCGAGCTTGGGTCCGACGAGAAGGAAGGACGAGAGAGAAATGAGGGAGATCGAGTTTGAGAGAAATAGGAGGTTTGGGTTTGGGGTTTCTCACGGGGAGGAGAGAGGAATGGGGTTTGGGTTTCTTTCAAGAGAGAGAAATGGGTTGGAGTTTTCTTTAAGAGTGAGAAAATAATATGGGGTTGTTGGGTACTTGGGGTTTTCACGGGAGAGAGAGAAATGGGGTTTTGGGGTTTCTTTCAAGAGAGAGAAATGGGGTTTGGGTTTGGGGTTTCTTTTAGGAGTGAGAAATGGGGTTTGGGGTGTTTGGGTGAGAATATAACAAGAGAGAGAATTTAAAATTCATTTGGTTATTTAAAATCCAAATATATTATTCATTTCTTTATAAAAAATTAAACTAATAAACACATTACAATATTTTAATTTAAAACTCATATGCCAACTAAAATAAAATAAGAATTTTCAAAACATAGTTAACTTTATAAGTATAATTAACGCTAATTAAAACGCTTTTAAAAATCGGGGTATTACAAAAAGTGTTATTAGTGTTCTCTCTCTAAAAACTGAGAGCCCTTCTCACTAGAAAAAAAGTGAGTTTCCTTTTCGTCATTCACTGTTGCATGCATCCTTTTGCCTCCATCTATTCTCTAGGTATAATCAAGTTTACTCTAGATAAAGGTGAAGTTCACTGTTTATGTTAATGTTACTGTTACATGCATAGATTCTAACAAAATCCTCCAAAATTTTCTTGGCAAAATTTCTAAGAAAATTCTAACCAATTGTTGACATTCCTTGTATGGGGACTTGTGTGTTTCTTCCAAATCTCCTATCCTGCATTTCAGCCTAAGGTTACATCTCCTAGGTTGTAGTGTTGTAGATTCCCCAAATGGGTATCATGCATTTCCTTACCTCTATCAACCTAGTACACTTGGCAATCTCGTTCATCTAGGGTTAGGTTTCTCCCCGCTTTAAATTTGGAAGAATTCCGGCATTAATTCCCATTCTCAAACAACTCTTCTTCTTCTTCTATCTTAACTCCTCCACCTAAAAATTCTGCATTTATGAGTAGCCATAATTCCTCTTCACATTTTAGAATGGGAGCCTTAATTACACCCCACCAAATATTTCTTTTTCAGAACCTATAAATTGGAACTTGTCGGCGATTGGAGTCTTCTTTGGCCCTAACCCTCCAAACACATTACTTGTTCAAAGTCTAGTAAATTCACAATGGCGCCGACGAGGAGATATTCAGGTCAAACGCACAGGGATTTACTACATTTTTCACATTCTCACAAAGACAAGATCCGGAAGGTATTCTGCACCAACATACTGCCATCATCAATGGCCGTATAATTAATTTCCAGAGGTGCCATTGGTCTCAAGTTCCACACTCTCTGGCTTTTATCTTTGCAAGAGTTTGGATTCGAGTTGTAGGATTACCTTTTGGTTATCTTACCTACGACTGGGTTTATCATGCACTTCACCATGAGGGTTTTATAGAGGAAGTGGAGCATGCAGGAGCAGATCTACCATCTGCACCGGAAATTAGAGCTAAAGTTCTTGTTGATCTCACGCAACCCTTAATTCCAAGATGCTATTTGCCGTTGTATGATAATCGGGTAGTGTGGGTCTACTTCAGGTATGAAGGGAATTTTAGATTCTGCAAAAAATGTGGAAGGGCTGGGCATTACACAATGGGTTGTCCTGATTCAAATGAAGATGCTAATAGGCGTGTTCGAAGTCGCATGGCAGCCTTAGAAGCATCGGGGAAGAGGGTGCTTTATGGGCCAGTTAGCCAACCTTTTTATACAAACTTCATAGACGGTCTGCCTGACAGACTGCGTTATAGAACAACTAAGGTTGATCTATTTCAAAGAATTACCCCTGAAGATTATCCTTTACGAAACCCACATAGATCTAGTTCGGATAGTGATGGTCCGGATAGTTGGAGGGGTAGTCCAAGCGATGATCCTGATCTACTTGGTTCCAGATGACGAGTTCTTTTCAGGAGAGGAGGACTTTCCATCAAAAAGAGAATCACCACCACCTCGCCCTGTAAATCCTATGCACATCAACATGCAAGCTCAATTTGAAGCGAATGGCATTCAGCTAGACTATAACAACATGGTTTGCTCGCCACGAAGGAGGTATGGTAGAGGTGATCAACTTCAGCCCGGCCCGGCCTGGTTTTTGGGCGGGCTTGGGCAGTTTTTTTTGGCCCGACCCGTTTTTTTTTTGGCGGGCTTTGGGCAAGCCAAAAAAGACATTTTAGTCTAATTTTTTGGCCCGGCCCGTTTGGCCCGAAAAAGCCCGCTCGGCCCGGCCCGAAATAACGGGCTTTGGGCGCAATTTTTTGGCCCGGATTTGGGCCCGGCCCGGTCAATGGGCTATTTTTTTTTGGCTCGGCCCGGCCCATGATCACCTCTAAGGTATGGTTTATCTAATGATCCTTACGCTCAATTTTACCCCTCTTCTTCCCACAACAATCACCATGAAACCTCAATCTTACAATACTTTTCAACTTCCAGACAAAACCTAAACTCAAATAATCTCAAAACTGGTGATAATTCTTGTCAACCAAGAACTTTATTTGAAACTTTGGGAATTACTGAATGGGCAAACCAACATCACTTTAATGAAGGTCAAACCACAACAGAACAACAAACGGGTTTATTAGGGGATATAGTGATGCAACGAGGCGATTCCACCTTCCAACCATCATACACACCACCTCTTGAATCACCTCAACACCATCTTCCTCTTGTTAATCAATCAAGGCTTTTTTCTCAATCTCCCAGTATCATGCTAGCTTCCAGTACCTTTGCTTAAGCTACACAAAGACTTCGTAGGTTCCTCCATAGCTTCTCTCCTACTAGAGTTCATCCTTCAAACTCAGGCTTCTCTCACTCTCCTACTTCTTACTTTTCTACTTTCTATAGTCCACCAGCAAGGAATGAGACCCCCCTAATTCACCACAATCCCCTCGCCCTACGTTTCAGGCTACGGGAAACAACACAGGAAGTGCTGGTACTAATCTATAGCCTCGTAAGAGGTTGAACCTAGGACAACTTCAGAGATCACAGTCTTTTAATGACTTAGAGAGTCTCAATGTCCGACACTACTTGGCTACAGACTGGTATATGAAGAGACGTCGACTCAAATGGGAGAGATGAGAGAGAAAATGAGGGTTTCTGGTTTGGAATCGAGAAGTTAAAAATGATGGATGGATTTCAAAATCAATCACTGATGTTGATATGGCGGAGGATCTTGGAGTAGAGGTGGAGGATGACATTACTTCAAAATGGATGGGAAAGCGTGCTGCTCCGGAGATTGAGATGGGAATGGCTGCAAAAAAAACAACACAGTTCGATGTCAAGCAAAGTTCAAGATGACATGATGGAAATTAAATTCTTTTTGGCTCCAAATGGTGTTGAGGCTGGCACTTCTCAGCTTCCACAAGTTAAATGAAGTTCATCTCTTGGAATGCTAGGGGCTTGAATGATGACCACTGCCTAACATTTTCTTACATTAAGTGGCTTATTTGTCGGCATAATCCTATGCTTTTTTTCATCTCTGAAACTAAATGCGATGTTAGTAGTTTAAGTACTAAGTTTAGATGCACTGCTCAAATTTTGTGTTTGGTAATGATGCCACAGGGGCAAGGGGGGCAGCTTTTTGTTATAGGTTGGTCTAGTTGTCATGTAGTTGGTCTTGCTTCCTCCCTAAATTTTCTTCTTTTAGATGTAACAGAAGTCAATGGAAAGAAATGGAGTGTTTGTTTTGTGTATGGTGTGCCTCAATTACAAGATAGATGTAGGGTATGGGCACAATTACATGATCTACTTGTAAGATACCCACACTGTATCCTTGTTGGAGATTTCAACCAACTGGAATTCTATGAAGACAAATTAGGGGGTAATGACACAATCAGGGGATGGGGGGACTTCATGCAATGGCGTATCTCCTTGTCCTTATTTGAAATAGGTTTTGTGGGTAGTCAGTTCACTTGGACAAACAAACAGGAAAATAGCAATCTTATAAAGCTAGACAGAGGTTATTGCACTCTTGAATGGGATGAAATGATTCCAAATGGAATTCTCATTCATGAACCCATTCTTTGCTCTGATCACTCAACAATTATCTATGACACTATTCAAGTGAATAGGACAAATCATCGTCCCTATCAACTTGAAAACTGGTGCTTAACCTTTCCGGAAATCAGAGCTTGTATAGAAAAGATTGTGGCCAACACATATTGTCGGTTCTCTAGCGTTTGAGATCACAAAAAAAACAACAACTAGTGGGCAAAAAGATCAAGCTTTGGTGTTTAGCTCATAGAAAATTCCAAGGTATAAACTGGAAGGAAGTTTATGATAAACTGAGTAGTCAGGGTTCAGACATTTCTACCTTTTCTCAAGCTCAAAATTATTTACACTCTATGCAAGATGCAATTCCTCGTCTACAAGAAGGTTATATGTTTTGGCAACAAAGGATGAAATCAATGTGGTCTATGTTTGGTAATGTTCCTTCTAAGCTCTTATATTCAAGATTGAAAAAGAAAGCTTCAAAAAAGTTGATCATTCATATTCAACAACAAGATGGATTGTGGATTAGTGAACCTTCGGAGATTCAAAATGAGATTGTGAATTCGTTCCAAACTCTCCTTCAACATGACACTTCTGCTAATGATTTAGAAGAGACATATATGGTCTTTAGGGAATTGGACATTAAACCTATGAGTAGCCAGCACCATCACTTTCTTTCCAAGCCGTTTTCTGAAAATGATATTAAGGAAGCCATGTTTAGCATAGGCAACTGCAAATCGCCTGGTATGGATGGGTTCACAGCCGAATTCTTCCAGCAACATTGGGATATTGTGGGAAAATATGTTATCAAAGCAGTTCAACATTTCTTTTACACTGGTAAAATGCTTAAAACTTGGAATAAAACTCTTCTCGTACTAATTCCCAAGATTGATTGTCCTTCGAACTCTAATCACCTACGTCCTATAAGCTTATGTAATACAATTTATAAGTGTATCTCCAAATGCTTAGTAGGTCGTCTGAAGGTCATTCTTCCTTCTCTTATTAGTGAATACCAACATGCTTTTGTACCTAGTCGTTTAATGAGTGACAACACAATCATTTCCCATGAACTCATTTATTACATTAACCAAAGAAAGCAAAACTCTAATACCTTTGCAGCCATAGAAATTGATATGAGTAAGGCCTACGATAGGGTTTATTGGCATTTTATCACTAGAGTGCTTCAAATTTATGGCTTTCCCCCTTTTTGGATCAATTGGGTTTATCAATGTATGTCAACTGTTTCTTACTCTTTACTCATTAATGGCCAAATCTTAGAAAGTTTCAATCCTAAATGTGGGCTCAGGCAAGGAGACCCTTTGTCCCCATACCTTTTTCTTTTCTACATGGAAATTTTTTCGCGAATGTTGTCTTTAGGTCAGGATTTAGGTGATTTCACAAGCAATATAGTATTAGTAGACGATCTCCAAAAATTAATCACCTTTTTTTTCGCGGATGACGCTCTCCCTTTTTTAGGACTACCCCTACAGCTTGCTCCTCAATCTCAAAAATAACCTCCAGCTTTTGCTCTATTTGCGGGGAACAAATAAATTTTTCAAAATCTCTCATTAAATTTAGTCCTAATACCTCTGATTCTCAAATAACTTTGTTTAAAGATATTTTGGGTGTTACTCCTGCGCAAAATATTGGTACCCACTTGGGAGTTCCTATTGACATTACAGATTCAAAATCCCAACACTTTAGATTTGCGGTTGACAAAGTTGCAAAGAAAATTCATGAGTGGAATTGTTTATCGTTCTCTTTTACCTCCAAGATTATTCTTATCAACACTATCTTAGTGGCTTCTACTTCCCATATTATGGCCACCCTTCCTCTTCCAATTGGTATAACAACAAAAATTGAAACTCTTTTCCACTCCTTTCTCTGGGCTAATAAGGGTCATAAAGGAATTTGTTGGGTTAGGAAGGATATTTCGCGACTTCCAAAAGGGTTAGGGGGTGTTGGGATTCGATCTCCAGCTCTTTTAAGTTTTTGTCTGTTGATGAAGCAAGTGTGGAGGATGTACAAACAACCTCAGTTGCTCATTTCAAAAAAAATTGTGCTCGCTGTCCTAGCTACATCCTAGCTACAAACAACCTCACGTGCTATCTCCTTCTCCTCCCCAATGTCTTGGGGGCTGAGGGGCCTTCGAAAGGCAGAGGTTAAGCTGATCCATGGTTGTGCGTGGAAAATTGGTAATGGGAGAAGAGTGAAAGCGTTTTTCAACCGTTGGGTGAATGCTGCAATTCCAATTCCACATTCGGATATTACTTTGGCTCAAGCTTGCAAACTAAAAGTTCCCCAGCTGATTAATATTAACTCTCATTCTTGGAACTAGGATCTTGTGAGGAAATGTTTTAGTTTCAATGATGCACAGAGCATTCTTGCAATGGAACTCCTTATGATTGACAGAGATGACTTTCTTTTTTGGAAAGGTACTTCTTCAGGTAATTTCACTACCAAGAGTGCTTATGCAATGCTCTCTATGAACCATTCTACTGCTGATTTGCCTAGTCCTATTAGTGCTAATCAAATTAACAATGTCTTCAAAGTTATTTGGCACCTCCCCTTCGCTCCAAATTGGAAAGCTTTTCTATGGAAACTCATTCTTAATAGATTGCCTACGAGAGAAAATCTCTTCAAACGAGGTTTGCTTTCTGACTCCCAATCCTATGAATGCGCTAATAGTGTGGAAACTCAAAATCACATTTTCAGAGACTGTGTAGTGGCTACTTTTGTTTGGAATCAAAATACACTTTTGACTCCAAGAATTCCATATGATCCTAATAATCAATTTGCTTGGATCATAAGTCATATCCTGCTGTTCAAAAGCGAGGATGGTGTTAATAGTCAGCGTTTACAACATCTGACCATTTCCCTTTGGAGCCTTTGGATGCATCGAAATGAAAAGATTTTTCAATCCTCTCATAATGGTCTCACTATCAACCAGAAGGTGCAATATTATACCCAATTTCATATAAAATGGAGCACTCAACAACAGCTTTCCAAGTTAAATTTCCTTCACCCGCCTGAACAAGATCATGATCATCCTTCTGGTTTCTATGCAGCAAATCTGGGTAGATTTCCTCAAGGGATGCCTCGTAAGGAAATTTTAATTGATGGGGCCTGGTCAACTAAGAACAAAACTATGGGTATTGTTTGGTGTCTCAAAGGGAGGGAACCTCTAGCAAACACCTATCCTCTTGGGGAAACGTATGGAACAGCTCACTCAGCTCTTCATGCGGAAGCCCTTGCTTGCCTCCATGCTATGAATTGGGCTATCCAACATCAATTCACACGTCTCCTTTCTCACAGTTTCTACTAACCTTGTGTCTCTTTTGCAGGAAAAGTCAGCTTCGCATATTAATCTCATATGGACTATAGAACAAATTAAAAGAGTCGCTTATGAATTCAGCTAGTGTTTGGTTATCAAGATCCAACGAGATGAGGTCGACGAAGCAGACAAGGTTGCTAAACAATGTTTAGCAACCATGACTTCCTTTTCAGTTTAGTTCGTACATTTTGTTTATTCGCCCAGTGTCAAAAAAAATAAAAATTACTACCTCCGTCCTAGAATAGTCTGAACACTTTCCTTTTATGTTTGTCCCAAATTAGTTTGAACACTTCTTTTTTTGGCATGGTCCCACTATTAATATATTAATTCTTTTACACATCTTTGACTCACACTCTACCTTTTATCAATAAAAAGTTACCTAAGTTTCTCTCTCCTCTAATAAAAAATACCCACCAACTCCTATCACATAGTACTTTTTAAATAAAATAACATTTGATAACCACACTGCAACTTATCACCATAAACTACGTGCCCCAACAAGTGTCCAAATCTTTCTGGAACGGAGGGAGTATCATGCTATCTCCTCAACTCATGCCCACTTACAAAGAGCAACTATTTGCCTCGCACACTTACATGAAACTTTTTATTTTAAAGAGATGGAGAATAAATCTCTCAATAATTGAACCTGTTTTCCTTTCTAGAGCAAAGAACGCCGCCTTTTCGTCGTTCTCTTCTTTCACCATCCTCTGTCCTATATTCTAAATTTTCCTTTCTAACTCTTTTTTATAACGAAATCTAAGTTAAAAATTTTTTTCCCTTGAAAAAACAATGTCCATTAAAATTGCTGAATCCAACCAAACTAAGCCTTTACATATAAGGCAGAGACCAAAACTTTTCGCAATTATGAGTATCAATTCATGAAAAATTTGCAACAATTTTGCTGCTGAATCACAAGACTTCCCCATGACTCATAAACAGAGCGTATATTCATCTGGTGAAGGTTCTTGCCTTCTTGGTCAAGCATTGCTACTAGACATGCCACAGCTAAGTAACTTGTCAAAATAAGCACACGAGAGAGGAGAAATATTACAGCAAACATAATTCCCAAGCGAGAAACAACCGAATTGATACTGAATAAGCACTTTTTTCAATCTTTGTCCCCCTTCTGTAGCAGGGTGTTCAGATAACAGGTATAGTTAGTTTTTGGTAGTCGTAAGCACGTAAATATACTAGCAGAGGTATTAACCAAATCCCTCTAAGACTTATAGAATGTACAGTATTAAGTCAGTGCATTAACGACCAACAGCAGTTGATGTCACGACCATCACTCCGTTTCAAGCTCTGCTATGTTAAGGTATTGCAGTAAAGAAGGCAAACATATCGAAGTCTAATCAGCATTCTGCGGCATACTGGCTTCATTACACTTCTGAAACACCACCTCCTGTCTCAGCACGGGTCCTGCATAATATTAAGAATGTATTGAGAAGGCAACAAAAAAGTGTCGAGAACTGTTGCCAATGTCACGTTTATCATATTTGCTAGCAGTTCTACCCAGCCCATAGAAAATTCATTTGACACCTACATAATTCCATTTCCAATCGTCCATCCCGCTTTGATTGACTTGCATAACTTTAGCAATTTGAATGCCCAAGAGTCAAGATTATTGAACTGTTGAAGGCTCGTTTGGTAGGTAGTAATAGATTGTGGTAACAGTAATAAATTTTTAGGTCATTTTGTGAAGAAAATTTCATTCTAATGTCCATGATAATGTTTGTCCATCCTAAACACGTCTCTTTCTTCTTTCAAAACCATTAACATCCACTACCACTTTAGAGCTGGTATTGAGCGGTGATGGATTTTTGTGAAGAAAAACACATGTTTGGTGTTTGGAACATTAGCATGAGACTTTCCTCATAAAATTACAAACAAATTCATTAAATACCACCATTCATTCTTGGCTGGCTGGCTGCCAAACTGGTCGTAAGGGTTAAAATACAATTAAGGAAATGAAAGCACATAAGAATTATCTATTAGCATTGTTGGGAAGACATCATTCTTGTCTTACGTTACTGAATTGCAAATTTTAAGGCATAAAAGGCTTACTTGTGGTCAGATGGATTCGGCATAAGTTCATAAACAATATTCACTGCTACATCCCTCTTCAACTGATATCCAGTGAAAGAAGAACTGTTAGTCAAGTAGACAAGAATAACAATAAATAAGCAATTGATAAATACTCTGCATCTTTGGCAGAATTAATACCTGAGTTGCTTCACCTTTCAAGCCAATGTAATGTATCTGACCTGTGTCTGCACCAAAGTTGTCAGGAAAGTGCAAAGTCAAATTGCCCACACTCTGGAATTTTGAGTACCTGTTCACATAGCCACATGCCATGTTAGAGCATTAAAAAATAAAGCAAGCAAGCAAGGTGAGGAAGATGCTGAGATCATATATAGCAGACGCAGTCATGGAGGTGGCTTTCAGCTGTAAAAACTAAGTCATGATGATGCAGGAATGGACTTTTTCATTCAAAATTTTAGACTTGTTACAGCATTAGGTTTAAGTGTCAAATCTGGTGAACACAGGTTCTTAATTATATCAGCTGGTGAGTTATGGGCCAAAAATAGGATAAAGTACGAAGTAAAACCGATCCAGCTTGATGATATTACAGGAGAACAGCAGGCTTTTGACACATGTCACAGATCATAGGGGGAACAAGAAGGGCTCTTACAAACCTATGCACGCAAAAGAGTATGCCGAGAAATGGGTCAGTCTAGGTATTCTTGAGAAAAAACCGAGGCAAGATTAGCTAAATGATACATGTCACTGTGTTCATTCATGATTCAGAAGCCGAAATGAGTTGCTTTGGTAGCAAAAAGCAACAGGAATGAGAAGAGAGATTGCATCTCTCTGGTTCTAGCCAACAAATACCTGGAGTAATAAAGGGAAAAGGCAGCAAGATTATCACCTTGTTTGATATTCCAAAACTCCTTGCAGGTTCTCAGCCAAGTCCCATTCCTTGCGAGACGACAAGGTTCATTAGAAAAGGAAGAAAGAAAAGAGAGTATATATTAACATAAATCTTGCCTTTAACAAATTGATACCTGGACAGGTTGCATACTTTGCGCATCAGAGAAGTCAATGCCCTCACGATTGATGAACCTAAAGGTAGTTAACAGGGTCATAAGAATAATTATAGCTGCAAAGAAATTGATGTAAAAACAAATGAAAAAAATAAAGGCATTTGAGCTGATGCACCAAAAAATTATAGGACCCTCTACTTTCCCTGTAAAACCACAAACATGTTTAGGTTGCTTGCCCAAAAAAAACTATTTTATATGTACTAAAACTTGTAGCTATTATATTGCTCCCAATTTCATAGGTGTAAAATTAAATACAGACTGTAGAGTAAAGTTTGATTTAACACGTCTAGTTAGTATTCTGAATTGGGTGACAATTTAGCTGATTTTACATAAAAGAACTCAAAAAATTTGTTAGCTTGGGTTGCTGTAACTTTTAATCATATGATTGAATAGATAAATCAGTACATTAGTACATTAATTCATATCGCAGCACAAGGCAACAGTGAAAAAGTTTAATGCAAGTTCATACAGAGAAGGTTGATATGGCATAGATGGTAACAGCCAACAATTTTCTCTTTCCTTTATTCTGCAATAACTACCACTAAACAAGTCTCGACAAACCCAAACCTCCATAACCCCCCAACACGGATCAACTTCAAGAAGATTAGGGTCGATCCACCAATTATCGGAAGTAGTTGCATATAATGAGGGACTTTCATACGTCATTATTCAGTAAATGTAGTAGAAGGTTGGGATAGCAGATATTTTGGAACAAGTCGGGGGGGGGGCGAGATGACTAGGATGGAGGGCATTAGAAACAACATGAAGAAATTAGGTTTGCGGGAGCATGTAGCACTCGATAGAAAAGCTTGGAGATAGAGGATCCATGTAGACGACCAATGAAGATAAAATCTTGACAGTAACACAAATCATAAAAATTCCCCAGTCAGCACATGCAAGTATGAAATAAACTTACGCTCTCATCTTCGAAGGACTTGTTCCATCAGCACCACCTACAATTGATATGCCCTTGATCTTGACATCAGAGGTAAATCTGACGATGAAGTTTCCATAGATTAGCATAGAGTCATAAACAGTCTAACAGCATAATCCGACAAGTAAATCCTATGGTACTTACGGAATGAAAACAATCAATTCAGGATCACCATCATTGCTTTCCAAGAATGCCTGGTGCAATAAAGAAGACTTATATTAGACTTCATGCTTACTAGCACACAGGGTGCACCAATGACGGGTAAACCCAAAAAAAGTGACAGGAAAAATAACCATAAAACAAATATAGATACAATGAACAAATGAAAAATGAAACAATGCTTTCACCAAGCGAAAGAATAAACACGCCGAAAGGAAGCGCGTTATATATAAACTAGGCTCAGAACAATACGAGAATGCCGGATAAGAATATGAATGGCATTGAAAATTAAATATTGGTTCCTCAACTAAATTCCTATCAGCAGAGGCAAAAATATCAGAACAGACAAGTGGCAAACCTTCCCTTGGCTTCAGCCACTTTTACATCATTAACATCATCCTGAAGCACAACAAGCAGGGGGAGAAACTATTTCTTATCTTGTTTCAATCTTATGTTATCAAAGTTCAGAATAAAAATCTTAGCACTCTCGTGTCTAGCATTTATGACTCATATACAAAGATTTTGCAGGCAACTGGAATTCTGTGAGGTGCCAAAGGCACACCCTTGGTGCCTCAAGCACATATGCTGCATCAAGTCCATCTCAGTACAATCTATTTGGCGAAAGCTAAGAAAGTCATCATCCCTCAAACCTTGCTCCTAGCTTCTAGAGGCTTACCTTTTCAAACAATGCTTAAATCTATTTAGTAAACAAACGGAGGCATTACATTTCCAAGCAAAATTAAGGAAAAGTAACACCTGCTTACCATATCAAAGAGAAAAGATATTCCCTGTCTTATAACAAATAATAACTCAGCAACGCCACCCCCAATAATTGAAGCTATTTGTGCTTAGTACATGAAATCAGGGAAATCAAAGAGATCTAGAGATTGAAACTAAACACTATTACATGATAAGCCATAATGAAACTATAGGATAAAAATTGTAATACTTAGCATGATACTAATGGTAATGGACCTAAATTGATAATTGAACAGAGTAGCCAAAAGTAAATGCAACAGCAAGGTCTACTATAGCTCCATAATGTCATAAACAATAACTTCTGTTGCATTACCCCTGAAGAGTTTAGACGCTGCTCCCATGATCTGAAAACTGACTTGGCACTTCCTGGAACCGCTTCATTCAGAGCAGACACCTGCATAAAGCCTATGGTTACAACTTTTACATTTACGGACAAGTGAGCAGTAACAAAATTTGAATGCAGAATTATACTGAGAAAAATATAACCCAGAAGAAACCAAAACGAGCAGTCTAAATGTAATTCCTTATATGGATCATCGTTTAACGATGACAACCACGTAAACTAATTTTCTTTTACAAGCCATAGCAATGTCATCTCAACCTCGAAGGCTCGAACCCAGGAACAGCTAACATTAAGCACCTCTTCACGACCCTAAGTTGGGCCATTGGGTCAGATCAGGCCTCAGAGTTGACACTAAAGTGATACTCCAGTTCTATGTCATAACTGCTCCATAACTTAAACCACTAACAAGCAATCGCACATACATTCGAGTTACACGGCTCACGGCTGGCGCCATCCACAAGTACAGCGGGCCGAAGATGGCAAAAGCTACAAGCATCCATAACCCAGAACATAATATATGATTCTCAACTTATATAACTCATCAAGTATTCCTAACTCTTATAGCAATTAGAAATTTTAAGTTTCACCATCAAATTCACCAGAAGAAACAAAATTAAATAATCAAGCATATTTTTTTTTTTGGGTGCAACAATCAAGCATAGTACTGAGGCAAACACATTTTACTCTACAATTTCAGATTAATGTAATATTTCATAGTAATCAACTAAAATAAACAGAAAACACTAATGGGTTTTCCATAAACTAATAAACACATTAGAAGAAATATTTTTCAGACCAATGGGATAGTTTAGAGTTGAGGAAAAAATGATGAAAATTCAATAAATAAAAAGGAAAATAAATGGGAAGGAAGAAGAACCTTAGAGAGGTCGATGTGTTTGTAAAGAGACCAATCAGATGAACAATTGTGATCTTCGCAGCTATGATCGTGTGAGCATGCCATTTTCTCTCTTTCTCTCTCCTAATTCTAACGCAAATTGGCTACTCTTTAAGAGTTAAGAAGATGAAGAAGCTACTACTGGAAATTGGAATAAAATGCTGCTAAATATTCTTCTGCAAGAAAGGAATTATGGATACAAACGCACCGTTTTATGTTTTATCCACTCTCACAAAATCCCCCCGCCTTGAAGGAAAACAATTTTTTTTTATTTTTTATAAAAAGGTGAGGAAAAAAAAAATTAGAATCTTTTGCACAAGGTGAACTCCTAATTTATTATTTAGGACGTTAGAGTTTAAAGCTGAGATATTACAAGCTAGGGATAAAAAGTCGATTTGTTGCCCTACATTGGCTATCTAATCTGTTGCTGTAACGCCCCGACTTCTAAGCATCATTAATTCATTAATTAACTTTTGATTAGCAGCGGAAGACCTAACTTAGTCGGTGCGTTACTGCCATACTTTCCATTTGGAAAGTACAAGGCAACATAAGTTCGTTAAAGAACATAACAATATAAATATGAAACTCCATAACTAACTTAGAAATACATAAATAGCTAGGTGAAACATAGTTAAGGTTCATAAACTAATGTTCTTAAGCTTAGAATACATAATAATAAGAGTCTGCATAATTTAAGTAGTAATTATTCCTCACTGCTACACCGTCAACTCCGTCATTACCTAAAACAGAAAAACAAAACGTCATGAGCTGAAGCTCAGTAACATACTACTCTAACATCGTAAATTCATTTTGATTCATTTTAGTTGCAAACAGGGAGGAGAGAATAAGGTAAAAACATTTCATAAACATTTTATGTAAACATGAATTCATTATTATCCTTTTGTCATGTTCATCATCATAATTATCTTATTGGTAACTTGGCGAGTATAATATAAGGGACGTCTCCCGTAAAACATCATCATCATCTTCATTATAATCATAGGGCAATAGCCACCAGGGACATTGTCCCTAACCAGAAGGTGGCATAAAGCCATGCATAGTGTGGTGCCACCAGGGACAATTGCCCCTACCCAGAAGGTGGCGTTTCCGCCATAGAACAGAACGATACGTGCACGACCAACATAACATAGTACTGCCAAGAACCATCTTTTACTTTTGTTTATCATGTTTCATATCTTTTATTTATAAGTTATACTTCATAATCATCATGAAAATCATATTCTTTAATCTTCAGCAGATCATCATAAAATTTCGTAACGTTGGTATTACATGAATAACGTCATGAAACATCATATTTATTAAAGTATTTCATATCCCGCAAATCCATATAGTATACATTTAAACATAAACATATTTAAAGATCAAAACATATATTTAGAAAGGGAATGCGGGCGTTAGCAGTAGACGTTACCTCAAATCCTGTGTTGTAACTTAAAATAGCCGGGGGAGGCTGTAATATCCCTTTTTCCTTAATCTAACCAAGGATTGAATAAATATTAATAATATTCTAAATGTTTAACTCTTGGATATATATAATTATCTTCACCTACATTACTCTACTTATTAAGGAAATTCATGAGATCATGCTTATTATTATCTTCATCATTTATACATTTGTTTTCATACTATTATTATTGAACTGCCATGAGTATTAGTACAGTTAGTGTATTAAGAGAAGGAATATAAGTTAGAGTGATATATATATATATATATATATATATATATATATATATATATATATATATATAGTTAGTTAAAGTTACTTTATCTAAGCTTATTATAATAATTTATTTAACTTTGTTCACAAGACTACAAATTAGATCAAGTTTCTATTATTCATGTAAAGTTGAAGAATTAGAAAATTATATAGACAAGTTAATTGATCACAGTTTATAAAATGTCTATCTTATCTTGATTATTTGTTAGTTTGTTTGTTATAATAAGCCCAACTAGAACTTAAGCCTAATGATGACTACTAAGTTATAACTCATATTACTTGAGCCCAAAAACTTATAATTAACGAATAAAATATTTTAGGCTCAAAAGAGAAAATAAGAAAGCGAAAAAGAAATGAAAGGTAGTTCATTACCTTGCGGCAAGGAACAGAGGAAGGGCGACAAGAAGCGCGTCGCCGGAGATGGAGGCTGCAGCGGTGAGCTTGAGGGTGTCAGGGTGGTTCGTCAGAGGTGGTTCGTTCTGGTGGAGGCTTGCAACGCAGGTGGGTCCAGGAGAGAGATGTGCAGCGAGAGATAGGTGTAGCGAGAGGGAAGGGAGTGCGAGCGAGGTGGAGAGGTGGCTGGGCAGGTGGCGGTCTAGTGGGGTGTTCGGTGGCTGGGTAGCGTCGCTGCTGTGGTACACGAAGTCACAACAGGTGGTGGTGGCGTTGTGGTGGTGCGGGCAGCTTGCCCAAAACAGAGGATGAAGGAGGTAAAATGGAGGAGAGAGACAAATGGAAGTTTTTGGTATTTGTTAGTAACTTGTTCTGATTTTTGTGTTGGCAACTGCTGGAAATCAATCGGTATTTATAGGATTTAAAACTTCACCATTGTTCATGAAAAATCTGCTTAGTCAAGGTGTTCATTAATGGAGGAGATACGGTGATCTTCGCTTGAGATTTTTTTTTGTTGGCTCAAGGAGTTGTTCTTTGCTGACTTGGGCTTGAAATGGGCGGCTACTGACAAGATCATAGAAAAATTTGTAGAGCTGTAATGGTTTTCTTCAACTAATTCATGGATATGAGATTGATGAGAGGAGACACGGTGAGAGGAAGAAGGTGGGCTAGAGTGGTAGACCATAGGGGGCATTTCTTGTAAATTTTGGTTGTTTTAGTTTCTCATTTTTACTCAAGTATATGCTTGTTTTTCCTATTGTCCATAGTCAGATTTGATAAAAGAATCTTAAAATAAGTTATTGTACTTTGTATTATCTATAACTCTTGTTTTTGTGTTAGTTTAGAAAGATTTAATTTATAATTAATCCGACAATTAGTATTACTTAGATACGGATATTACATCCTCACCCCTTTAGAAAAAGTTTCGTCCTCGAAACTTAGTCAGTCAAAATATGGTCATGCAGCTCATATCTAAAATCACTACTTCATGCTTGAACATAAAACTTATTCATATTTCGGATAACATATGCAGATCAGACATGATAAACATACATAATAATCTAAGCAAATAGATGAGGGTATTTCGCTTTCATTTGATTTTCAACCTCCCAAGTTGCTTCAGTCGATGAATGGTTAGCCCATAAAACTTTTACCATGGAAATTACTTTGTTTCTGAGGTGCTTTTCCCTACGGTCAAGGATTTCAATCGGTTTTTCTTCGTAAGTCAAGTCATTCCTTAGTTGTAAAGGTTCATGCCTAATCACGTGGCTTGGATCAGGTATGTACTTCCGTAACATCGATATATGGAAGACATTATGCACCTTATCTAAGTCTGTCGGTAGCGCCAATCGGTAAGCCACTTCATTCACTCGCTCGAGAATTTCATATGGGCCGATATATTATGGACTTAACTTACCAGATTGACCAAATCTCATGACACCTTTAGTAGGTGAAACTTTCAAAAAGACATGATCACCCACTATGAACTCTAGTGGTCTCCTTCGTTGATCCGCATAACTCTTCTGTCGACTCTGATCAGTCTTGATCCTGGTCTGGATTAATCTTACTTTTTCTGTCGTTTCTTGTATCAAGTCGGGTCCGCTCATTCGAGTTTCGTCAATATCACTCCAACAAAGGGGTGTTCTACATCTTCTTCCATAGAGTGCTTCATATGGTGCCATCTTAATGCTAGCTTGATAGCTGTTGTTGTAAGAAAATTCTACCAATGGCAAGTATCTCTCCCAACTTCCTTGAAAGTCTAATGTGCATGCTCTTAGCATATCTTATGGATTGTCCGTTCTGTCTGACCCTTAGTTGCTAGGTGAAAAGTTGTACTGAAATCGAGTCTAGTGCCAAGAGCTTTATGCAATTCTTTCCAAAACTTTGCCTGGAATCTTGAGTCACAATCAGATACAATTGAACTTGGAACTCCATGTAGTCTGAAAATTGTGTTCACATACAACTCAACTAGCTTGTCCAAACTCCAATTATTTCTTATAGCCAAGAAATGTGCGGATTTTGTCAATCTATCCAAAATCACCCAGATAGAGTTCATGCCTCAAGTTGACGGTGGTAGTAGTCCCATTATGAAATCCATTGAGATCGAATCCCATTTCCAAGTAGGGACATCTAAAGGTTGTAGGAGTCCTGCAGGTCTCTGGTGCTCTATCTTGATCTTTTGACAAGTCAAACATATTGCCACAAATTCAGCGACTTCTTGCTTCATGTTGCTCCACCATAATGTTTGTTTCAAATCATTGTATAACTTGTTTCCTCCAGGGTGTACTGAGAAAGGACTGTTATGAGCCTCTTCTAAAATCTTCTTCTTTATTGTCTCATTATTGGGGACACATAACCTTCCTTGAAATCTCAAAGTACCATCTTCTTGGACCACAAATCCTGGTGACTTTCCCTTTTTTACATCGTTCTTTATTTTCTCTAACTCCGAGTCTCCACCTTGTGCCTCCTTTATTTCACCCAACAATGTTGGCCTCAATTCTAATGCATTCAAGCATGCACCTTCTTTTCTCTGAATGATCTCCACTTTCATTTTCCAAAGGTCATTGCTTATGGCTATGGGTAGGATCAAGGTTGTGTTTAGGTGAGCTTTTCGGCTTAGGGCATCAGCAAAACATTTGCTTTTCCAGGATGATACTGAATTTCAAGGTCATAATCATTTAGGAGTTCTAGCCACCTACGTTGTCTTAGGTTCAACTCTTTTTGGGTAAAGATGTATTTGAGGCTTTTATGGTCGGTAAATATTTTACATAGAACACCATATAAATAGTGTCGTCAAATTTTGAGGGCAAATACAACAACGGCTAGTTCAAGATCATTGGTTGGGTAATTTTGTTCATGAGGTTTAAGTTGTCGAGAAGCATATGCTATGACTTTCTCATTTTGCATCAACACACATCCTAATCCATGCTTGGAGGCATCACTATACGCAACAAAGCCATCTGTACCAGAAGGGAGGGTTAGAACAGGGGCAGAGGTAAGACGTTTCTTAAACTCCTGAAAAGCTTCTTCACATTCATCACTCCATTCAAACTTGACTGACTTCTTCACCAATCGCGTTATAGGCATAGCTATCTTTGAGAAGTCTTGAACAAATCTTCGATAGTATCTATCTAAGCCCATAAAACATCGAATTTCAGGGACATTGGTGGGTATAGGCCACTCCAATATGGCTTTTATCTTATGGGGATCAACAGAGACTCCATTCTCCGAAATAATAATGTGCCCTAAGAAGGCAACTTCTTTTAACCAAAACTCACATTTTTTCAATTTTGCATACAACTTCCTTTCTCTTAGTACTTCCAACACCTTTCTCAAGTGTTCTTCATGCTCACTTGAGTTTCTTGAATATACCAAGATGTCATCAATGAATACCACAACGAACTTATCGAAATAGGGCTTGAAAACTCGGTTCATCAGACCCATGAAAATGGTTGGGGCATTGGTTAACCTAAAGGGCATCACTGTGAATTCATAATGGCCATATCGGGTTCTGAAGGCGGTTTTTGAGATATCTTCTAGTTTAATGCGAAGCTAGTGATATCCAGATCTCAAATCTATATTGGAAAAAGTGGTTGCACCTCGAAGCTGATCGAAGAGATCGTCAATGCGGGGTAAAGGATATTTGTTTTTGATGGTAATCTTATTTAACTCTCGATAATCGATGCACAACCTCATACTTCCATCTTTCTTCTTTTAAAACAAGACTGGTGCACCCCAAGGTGAAACATTAGGTCGTATGTACCCTTTCTCGAGCAATTCATCCAGTTGCTTCTTCAGTCCTTGCAATTCAGCTGGTGCCATTCTATATGGTGCTTTTGAAATAGGAGCAGCTCCCGGAATAAGGTCGATGCTAAAATCTATTTCTCTTTGTGGAGGAATACCATGTATCTCTTCTGGAAACACGTCAGGGTACTCTTTGACTATAGGGATGTTGGACAAAGAGTCTTTAGGTCGTGTTAGGTCTATCACATTGCAAAGGTATCCGTAACAACCCTTCGCAAGTAGCTTGAAAACTTTTGAGGTTGAGATAATACTGGGTTTGGCTTTTCTTCTTCGATAAGAAACCTTGCACCCGTCAGGTTTTCTAAGGATTATCTCATGGTTAAGGCAATTAATGTCGGCTTTGTACTTGGATAACCAATCCATTCCCAAGATGACATCGAAGTCGGTTAATTCAAATTGAACTAGGTCGACTAGAAATTCACAGCCTCCTATCAGGATAGTGCAGTTTCTATACATGACATCACATGAGATGGATTCACCATTTGGGATGGAAACTGACATGGCAGAGAATTCAGGGCATGGTTTTACATTCAAGGTTCTAGAAAATGCGGTAGATATAAGTGAATGCAAAGCTCCAGAATAAAAAAGAACATAAGCGGGTATAGAATGGACAAGGAAAGTACCAGTGATGACGGTATCATTAACTTCAGCTTCTTGTCTTTGCATCATGAACACTCTTCCTGCTTGTGGAGGCCCTCTCGGAGGATTACGATTGTTGTTTGCATTGCCGCTATAAGTGGAGTTTTGCCCATTCCCTTGATTCCTTGTGGAGCCATGGTTGTTCACGTTGTGGCCTCGCTGCTCTTGGACAGGACAATCTTTCACCATCTGGCCTTGTTTACCACATCGATAACATTGTTTGGTACCTTTACGATAGTGCCTTGCCCAATGACCTTGCTTGTTACACTTGTTGCACCGAGGAACTTGACTTTGATTACGGCTTTCCTCAATGTGTCCAGTATTCAGCTTCTTGTTGAAACTGTTGCTTGATTGGCCTTCTTGAGGCTTTCCTTTCCTTTTACTATTCTCAAACACCTCATTTCTAAGCTTTGTCTTCCGTTCAACATTAATGGCTCTACCATACAATTCCTGGTAAGATTTGCTCATATGTGCTGCTAGTTTCTCTTGAAGGTTAACGTTCAAACCTCCTTCGAAACGGTTCATCCGTTGGCGATCAGTGGACACCAAGTCTGGAGCGAATCGAGCAAGTTCATTGAATTTTACAGCATACTCCAAGACCGTCATATTCCTCTGTTTCAGATGAATAAACTCCGAGTCCATTTGGAGTTGCAAAGACTGAGGATAAAACTGGTTGCGCATGGCCTCCTTTAGATGCTCCCATCCGAATCCAGGTTGTTGCTGCATTTCCTTAGCTGTTTTCCACCAAAGGTTGGCTTGTCCTTTCAGATAAAAGACTGCAAAGCTAACTTTCCATTTGTCGGGACACTGGGTAGCATCGAACAATTTTTCCATGCCGTTGAGCCATTCTTCAAACTCAGTGGGATCTGGCTTCCCATCATAAGTTGGGGGCTTATGAGCCGATAACCTCTTGAACATGTTTGAGCACTCTTCTTGTTCAGTTTTAGGCCTTTGTCGATTTCCTTGTAAAAGCTCCATCATCATAAGCCTCATTAAATTCATCCGGTTATCACTAGCATAGCCCGTGGCATCTCCAAAAACAGGGTCGTTGCGCAATGCGTCAATCCTTGCCCTCATTTCTTCGAGCGTGACTTCGGACTCATGGTTTGCGTTCCCTCCATTAATAGGTTCACTTTCACTTGAGGCCATTGTCTAACACATTAAACATTTTACGTTTATAACATACTTATTGTAGGTAAAACATACTCTATCAATAGCATTAAAGTGTAAAATTTTCCCATTCCCCGTCCTACCGCTCACGTTCATATTCATTATTGATTTCTTTATTTATCTACAACCATTTTCTTTTAATAATTTATTATCTCATTTTAGCTACCATTTTATTAACCTATTATTTATCCTAAACCATTTTAATTATTATTTGTAATACATAAAACCTTTAAGGTTTTACTTAAGGTTTCGAAACCGTTGGCTCTGATACCATTCTGTAACGCCCCGACTTCTAAGCAGCATTAATTCATTAATTAACTCTTGATTAGCAGCAGAAGACCTAACTTAGTCGGTGCGTTACTACCGTACTTTCCATTTGGAAAGTACAAGGCAACATAAGTTCGTTAAAGAACATAACATTATAAATATGAAACTCCATAACTAACTTAGAAATGCATAAATAGCTAGGTGAAGCATAGTTAAGGTTCATAAACTAATGTTCTTAAGCTTAGAATACATAATAATAAGAGTCTACATAATTTAAGTAGTAATTATTCCTCACTGCTACGCCGTCAACTCCGTCAATACCTAAAACAGAAAAAACAAAACGTCATGAGCCGAAGCTCAGTAACATACGACTCTAACATTGTAAATTCATTTTGATTCATTTTAGTTGCAAACAGGGAGGAGAGAATAAGGTAAAAACATTTCATAAACATTTTATGTAAACATGAATTCATTATTATCCTTTTGTCATGTTCATCATCATAATTATCTTATTGGTAACTTGGCGAGTATACCATAAGGGACGTCTCCCATAAAACATCATCATCATCGTCATCATAATCATAGGGCAATAGCCACCAGGGACATTGTCCCTAACCAGAAGGTGGCATAAAGCTATGCATAGTGCGGTGCCACCAGGGACAATTGCCCCTAACCAGAAGGTGGCGTTTCCGCCATAGAACAGAACGATACGTGCACGACCAACATAACATAGTACTGCCAAGAACCATCTATTTACTTTTGTTTATCATGTTTCATATATTTTATTTATAAGTTATACTTCATAATCATCATGAAAATCATATTCTTTAATCTTCAGCAAATCATCATAAATTTCGTAACGTTGGTATTACATGAATAACGTCATGAAACATCATATTTATTAAAGTATTTCATAAAATATACATTTAAACATAAACATTATTTAAAGATCAAAACATATATTTAGAAAGGGAATGCGGGCGTTAGCAGTAGACGTTACCTCAAATCCTGTGTGGTAACTTTGAATAGCCGGGGGAGGCTGTAATATCCCTTTTTCCTTAATCAAACCAAGGATTGAATAAATATTAATAATATTCTAAATGTTTAACTCTTGGATATATATAATTATCTTCACCTACATTACTCTACTTATTAAGGAAATTCATGAGATCATGCTTATTATTATCTTCATCATTTATACATCTGTTTTCATACTATTATTATTGAACTGCCATGAGTATTAGTACAGTTAGTGTATTAAGTGAAGGAATATAAGTTAGAGTTATATATACTAGTATCTGTTGCACGCGATGCGTGCGTGACATCGTGTGTAAGTGATTTTGTAGAAGTTTTAATTTAATCGTCATTCAAGTAATATTGTTCTATTTTTGTTTTACTTGTGCAGATGTAAGATGTAACTACTTTGCAATTGTAGGGATTTTTTTTTTTGTTTTTTTAAAAAATGAGAGAAAGCAATTAGTAGTTTTGTTTAGTTATTAGGGGTATTTTGGGTAAAAAGAGTGGACACCAAAAGGTGAGGAGTTCCCATATATATATATATATATATATATATATATATATATATATATATATATATATATATATATATATATATATATATATATATATATATATATATATATATATATATATATAGTTAAAGTTACTTTATCTAAGCTTATTATAATAATTTATTTAACTTTGTTCACAAGACTATAAATTAGATCAAGTTTCTATTATTCACGTTAAGTTGAAGAATTAGAAAATTATATAGACAAGTTAATTAATCACAGTTTATACATGGGTTTTTGACTATAAGAACTAGATCATAAAATGTCTATCTTATCTTGATTATTTGTTAGTTTGTTTGTTATAATAAGCCCAACTAGAACTTAAGCCTAATGATAACTACTAAGTTATAACTTATATTACTTGAGCCCAAAAACTTATAATTAACAAATAAAATATTTTAGGCTCAAAAGAGAAAATAAGAAAGAGAAAAAGAAATGAAAGGTAGTTCATTACCTTGCGGCAAGGAACAGAGGAAGGGCGACAAGAAGCGCCTCGCCGGAGATGGAGGCTGCAGCGGTGAGCTTGAGGGTGTCAGGGTGGTTCGTTGGAGGTGGTTCGTTCTGGTGGAGGCTCGCAACGCAGGTGGGTCCAGGAGAGAGATGTGTAGCGAGAGATAGGTGTAGCGAGAGGGAAGGGAGTGCGAGCGAGGTGGAGAGGTGGCTGGACAGGTGGCGGTCTAGTGGGGTGTTCGGTGGCTGGGTAGTGTCGCTGTTGTGGTACACGAAGTCACAACAGGTGGTGGTGGCGTTGTGGTGGTGCGGGCAGCTTGCCCAAAACAGAGGATGAAGGAGGTAAAATGGAGGAGAGAGACAAATGGAAGTTTTTGGTATTTGTTAGTAACTTGTTCTGATTTTTGTGTTTGAGTTTTGTGTTGGCAACTGCTAGAAATCAATCGGTATTTATAGGATTTAAAGCTTCACCATTGTTCATGAAAAATCTGCTTAGTCAAGGTGTTCATTAATGGAGGAGATACGGTGATCTTCGCTTGAGATTTTTTTTTGTTGGCTCAAGGAGTTGTTCTTTGCTAACTTTGGGCTTGAAATGGGCGGCTATTGACAAGATCATAGAAAAATTTGTAGAGTTGTAATGGTTTTCTTCAACTAATTCATGGATATGAGATTGATGAGAGGAGACACGGTGAGAGGAAGAAGGTGGGCTAGAGTGGTAGACCATAGGGGCATTTCTTGTAAATTTTGGTTGTTTTAGTTTCTCATTTTTACTCAAGTATATGCTTGTTTTTCCTATTGTCCATAGTCAGATTTGATAAAAGAATCTTAAAATAAGTTATTATACTTTGTATTATCTATAAATCTTGTTTTTGTGTTATTTAGAAAGATTTAATTTATAATTAATCCGACAATTAGTATTACTTAGATACGGATATTACAGTTGCATTGTTTGCTTCTCTATATATATGTTTGATGCTTCAATTATTGTGAGAGTTGAGGATGATCTTTTAAATCTTCAATGATCTTTAGTCTTCCCATTTCTTAAAAGATTGTCTGCATTTTCATTTTAGTTTGTCCGAATCAGATTTCTCATTTTATTTTTTTAGATTGGGTGAACTATCTCAACTTACTCTCTTCTCAAAATAATATATTACTCATGATCTCCCATTAATCTACCTTTTCCTTAATTTCTTAATACAATATTACTTTTCCTAAATCTATGCTCTCAAAAATATGAGCAATGCTTTAAATTCTTTAAAGTTCATGGTAGGAGGTAATATATATAAATTCTCTACTTACCTTACCCATCCACCTTCAAAACCATCCTTTATATGTCTGACTCCAAATCTATGGCCTTGAAAAACTGAAAAATTCACTGGAGTTCATGATCATTATTGGGTAATGATGACTTATACATCTACTTTAATTGATAATACTCCAACTTCAAAACCTTAGTTGATACTTCGACCATGTTCTCTTAAACACAATTTTAATTCAATTTAACTAGTAGTATCCTTTAACAATTTTGAAGACAACTTTTACAACATGTCCACATCGTCCTATTTTTCCTATTTCTAATAAAACTTTCTCCAAAACCCCCTATTTTTCTTCTATTCCCTTAACGGCCCGTTTGGTTAGTGGTTATAAATGGTAATAATGGTAATGTAATTTAGTGTAAATTTGTAAAGAAGTTCTCATGTCAATTCATGGTAATGAAACTTCATCACAAAATATGGGTATTCCTATATAAATTTTCATTACCACCCAATACCACCTTCCCAAGTAGTAATGGATAGTTACGAGATTTTAGGAAGAAAATTGATGTTTTGGGATCAAGTAGCATTACCATGGGTAATGGTGTGAGATTTCCTTTACAAATTTACAATATAATGCATTGCTATTACCACTATTTATGACATCCAACCAAACGGGCCGTAAGAGTATAGCCATTGGTTGATCTAAGCTATAGATCATGAGGAGAAAGGGTATAAAAAGCAATAAAAAATAGGAGAGAGAAAAAAAGGGGGAAAGAGAAGGAAGATCTTATCGTAACAATGATCTAAACTCAACAAAAAAAAGGTGGTTCATTGTACACATGGCACATGCTGAGAGAAGGGGAAAATTGACGCGGGTCTCACTTCTGCTGCATGGCATAGATCGATCTAACCATCCTAATTTCATCAATATAACGGTCTATATTGCATTGAATTAGTAAAGTTGCAAATTTTTGCAACGGCCATAAAAAAAAAAAAAACACCAACAACTATATTATTTTGGTTTATAAATAGAGACTAATATTGAGTTACTTCTACACATCTTATTTTTGAGCTCATTTTGTTATTGAAAATCATATTTGTTTCCTTTCATCATCTATATGTGTGATTTTTATTATTTGATGTAATATTTTATTATTAATATATTTTTCTGATTACATATTTGAATAGTTAGTATCAAGTTAATTACCATATTACTCGCACTTAATTAATCAACGAAATCAATTTTTAATAATAAATTTTTTAATCACAAACATATAATTTATTTACACTCAATAATCATTAATTAACTCTTAAATAGTCCATAATAAATTAATGGGATGGAGAGAAGATTGAGGAGAGAAGAAGGTTGTACTTAATACTACTGATGTGTGCACCTTCTAATTTGCGAAAAACCTCCATCTGTGAACAACAAAATCTTGTTCATACTTATAAACTTGGGCCACATGCCACAGCATTCTCAGTCTGACGCAAAGATGGAAGGGGTTGAGGGAAGCAGTAGCGGCGGAGCACCGTACACATTAAAGCCAACGAAGTACAACGACGAAGACATACTGTTCTGCGTTGACGTTGACTCAGAAAGTATGTCGGAAATGAAGAATACGGGTCCAAATGGTCGACCCATAACCCGACTTGATTCAATCAAACAATCCATCCTTTTATTCATCCATGCTAAACTCACCATCAACCCCAATCATCGTTTCGCCTTCGCCTCTCTCTCCAAATCTGCTTCTTGGGTACTCATCTTTTTTTTTTTTTTTTTTTTTTAAGAATTTGATGAATTGTTCAATTGTTTGAGGGTTTTGTTTTAATGGATGTAGATTGTCAATTATTTCGTTTTTTGGATGTCAAATTCAGTAGTTGCTTAGATGGGAAATCTTGACCTTTTGAATTTCGATGGTTTGGGGAATGGGGATTTATATATATTAATTTGAATTTTTTTGGGAAAGCTGAATTCATAGTACTTCCTCCGTTCCGAGTTAAACGCAACAAATTCACTTTTTCACTATTTACACTTTTCACTTTGACTAAGATTTGTGATTTATACATAATGAAAAACATAGTCAAGTGGGATCTTGTTAAATTCGTCTCGTGACGTACTTTTGTAAAATGTAATTTTTATAATTTTTACTTATATGTAATTATAGATATTTGTTGTCAAAATAATGCCTCGGCATGCGTTAGAGTGGATTTGTTGCATTTAATTCGGAACGGAGGAAGTACTAAGTTTGTTGGCATTTTTATGTAGGGAACTTTTTTGGTATTGTTGAATTGGGCATAATATGATGAAAATCTCAGTGATATTGGGAGATGATCAAATTTAGTCTTTTCTATAGTAGAATGGACTTTTGAGGGTTTCACTAGTTGGGAAGTAAGGAGGGTCGAGGGGACGAATCACGAATTGACATACTTTTGAGTAGGATTTAGGCTTTGTGATTGTTATTATGTGCTCTTTGTAATAAAGCTGTGATTCGAGGTACGAGTTTTAAGTTGGAGGCGTAATGTCTGAATGCAGTTTTCGTAAGTTTCTTTCATGATAGTTCGTCATATCAAATAAAGCCGGGAGTTTGTGTGAGTGCATATTGGCGTGTATTTGATTGAGTTTGTCTAGTGTAAGTTTATTATATGTGATTGCTCGAGAAGTCCTTACCGTATATAGCCAAGATTCTTTATTATTTGAGTATTGGTGCTGACATCAGTTTGCTACACGATATGACTTTAGCGTATTAAGTAGGATCTTACACCAGTTTTGCTCGGAATTGTCTTTGAGGCGTCATTTAGGACCCTAGAAGGAGAACTCATGTAATCTTGCAGCATGATATGGCTTGAGTAACATTGTTGTGTTCAGGTCTTCCCTTAAATTATTTCTTGGCTCAAGAGGAATGCTCCTAGACTTGCATTCTTTTGATCTCTTTCTTTTAAGTTTAGTTGCGTAGTTAGTTCGATGTTTTTGAACAATCAAATGAGGTCCTTGTAACCATTTGAACTCAGATGTGAAAAGTGTGCTCCTTGGAAATAATACGTCAGTTTCCTTCTTCATATCCTCTTTCTTGGTAATTCCAGCTGTATGAGAACTTATTTGACATGACTGGGGCTATAGGTCTCGTGCTGCCAAGATTTTGAATCAAGGAAAGCCATCTCAGATAGGCTGATATGTGCCATGAGTTAATATATAGATGGTACTTAAATGTTTTTCGGGAGTGTTAAGAATGTTTTTTGACTATGTATATATTGCAAGTACTTTATTTGTGGAGTGCTCACTTGCACAAACAAGACCGTGGTTCCCGAGTTGATCTTTTGACATAGGAGCTTTGTTTATGTCTATGTAGGCATATAAAAACTCTGTGCTGTGTAACACCCCCCTCCCCCCAAGCCTGAATAAAGGAAGAAATCAGAGGTAATATCTTCTACATTTGAGAAATTTCCCGGTATTGTAACTTTTCGTTGTTCGACTCAAGCTGGCTATGTCCATAAAATCTATACTGAGCAATTATTGATTTTTATTCAATGTATGCCCAAGCCATATATGAACAGGCTGTGAACTTGCTGGCTTCTCATTCTCTGTTTCTACTTGTTAATACTTTGATGGCAACCTTTGATGGAGAAGGATAGACATCATGGTGGGTTAAGCTAGGTTATTAACTAGGTCCTAAATTCCACGGTTTTTAGGTGTACATGGCATATATAATCAATACCAGTAATAATCGATTAATGCTATAGACAGTTAATGCAGGAAAATCTTAATGCTTTGCAATTGTTTTTGTTCTCCCTCAACTTGCAGTGACTTCATGTTTTTACATTTTATTAGAATGTCAACAAAATTTTGCCATGCCTCCTTTGTTCCTATCTTTACAGAGGTGGAGTAAGCTTGGAAGCTCTTTCAGCCTCACAGATCATTATCTAGAAGTTACATTTACCTGTCTTTTATTATGTGTGTGTCTGAAGGTGCGAAAGGAGTTCACTAGTGAAGTTGATTCTGCAACTGCTGCATTTAGAAGTTTGTCTGTGTGCTCATCAGGGGGTCATGCAGACCTTACCCAGCTGTTTCGGATTGCAGCTCATGAAGCGAAGAAATCTCGGTCTCAGAATCGAATATTAAGAGTGGTAAGTGAGTCATGTAGTCTCTTCATGTATGTAGGCAACCTTGCATGGCAGAAGTTTAGTGTTGTCTATGTGAAGTTACAGTTGTTAATGAGTCTAAAAACCTGATCACATGATTTCTTTTCAGAATGCTTTCCTGATCGATTATTAAGAGCTTTGGGATCGTTATTGATATTTTGACCTAACTGTCCAATATATATTTTATTTGGTTTTTTCACCATATACCCTTGACAATTTTTTTTACACCATATACCCTTTCGACTTTTGAAATTCACCATATACCCCCACTTTTGAAAGAATACATTCACTTACCCTTAATGACTAACGGCGTTAAACTCCGTTAGTCATTAACCCCTAAACCCCCCTCTAACCCTAATTAACTAACCTAAATCTATCCCTAACCCTAGCCCTAACCCTAACCCTAACCCTAATACCTAACCCTAATCCTAACCCCTAATCTAATACCTAACCCTAACCACCCCTCCCCCACCCCCTTACCTTTCCCCCCACTGCACCACCACCCCAACAACCCCCTCCCCACCACCCCCATTCCCCCCTCGGTATGGCAGCCCCCCCTCCCCTTCCCCCTCAAACTTGAAATTTGAAATTATTAAGAGCTTTGGGATCGTTATTGATATTTCGAAATTTGAAACACAATCGACGCTTGAATTGAATCCTCAAACTTCCACATTCGAATCGAATCCTCAAACTCCATTTCCCGGCGCTGAGCGGTGACTGGCATGGACTGACGAGAGGTGATAGCATGTCTGTTGTTGTTTTATCGCCGCCTGTGCGGGTCACTTTGCACTTCGGCGGTGCGGGGGATTTCCACACCTCGGAGGCGGGGGTTCGCGGCGGCGAGGGGAAGGGGAGGGGGGGCTTCGTGGGTGGTGGTGGGACAAGGGGGGGTAAGGGGTAGGGGTGGGGGAGGGGTGGTTAGGGTTAGGGTTAGGGTTAGAGTTAGGGTATTAGATTAGGGTTAGAGTTAGGGTTTGGCTTAGGTTTAGGTTAGTTAATTAGGGTTAGGGGGGATTAGGGGTTAATGACTAACGAAAGTCTAACACCGTTAGTCAAAAGGGTAGTTTGATGTATTTTTTGAGATATGGAGGGTATATGGTGAATTTCAAAAGTCGAAAGGGTATAATTTGTCAGGGATATATGGTGAAAACACCGTATTTTATTTGATTGATTAACTTATCGTTGAGTGTTGAGTGTTGAGTGTTTGGTTGGCTGGAAATTTGTTTTCTGGTAATATAATATTCTCATTTTTCTTTGTTTGCTATGTAAAGAGCGGAGGAGATCATTTTCCTTTCTAATGGAAGGAATGCCAAATTTTCCTCCCTATTCCTCAGCCTTTACCTTCCTATGATTCTCTCATCCCATATTCCCGTCCATCCTCTTTGTCCATTTTCATTTTTCTATTCCTCTCTTACTTTTCTTCTGAGCGATCAAACAAAGGAAAACAAAGTTACAGTTGTGTTTTCTTTTAAATCTTTTTCATGGATATTCATTTTCTTTTGAATATGTTTGCCGTCAAACCAAATAGAGCCCCTCTTACCAAGATGTTAAACTCATTTTGGGTGGTTATGCATGCTGGATATGGTATAATTGTATGTTTGTACTTTATTTTACTGAATTGAGTCTTTTATCTTGGTGACCATATTGATGAATGGGTTTTGGCGTATGGACCTTATATGCTTAATTAATTGCTTTGTGAAAATTTTCTGCCTTTTTACTTGTGAATTTTGTAGTCCCAAAACGTCAACATTCTCTATTAGGCTTTTTGGAAATTGCACAATTATTTCTAAGACGCTGCCTCAAACTTGTCTAACTCAATTTTCTTAATCCTATGGTGTGTCTAGATCTTACTCTATTGTCGTTCATCGTTACAACCGCGATTTCAATGGCCTGCAAACCAGAAACTCTTCACTTTGGATGTGATTTACCTTCATGACAAGCCAGGACCGGATAACTGCCCCCAAAAAGTGTATGATGCTCTTGTAGAAGCTCTCGAACATGTTACGGAGTACGAGGGCTACATCTTTGAAAGTGGTCAGGGCTTACAACGGGTTCTTTTCCGTCACATGTGCTTGTTGTTGTCACATCCTCAGCAGCGCTGCTTGCAAGACGACCTTGGTTTACCCACAACCCTAGCAAAGAAATTGCCAGCAACTGACTCTACACCGGGTGAAGACACCATCTCTGTGTCCAGCCAATGAGAATGTTGATGACTTAGTATTCAGTTTCAGCAGCAGGTGTTAAGGTGATTTATTTTTCGAGTTTTTGCTGTAATTATCAAGGTCATCTTCGGGCATTGTATGAAAGTTGAAAAAAAGGCAGCAGTTGCAACTTTTCTTTTCTTCTTCTGCTTTTCTCTGCTAAACTGCTTTGCTTTCAAGTCAGCATTATGTAAATTCAGGAGCTTTTAACGGCTGTTGCTCAACAGGTGTAATTGGAGTAATATGACTAATATCAACTCAATTCGCGTTACATAAATACAATAGTTGTTAGAACGATAACATTTTGCTGGATATGGTGGTTGATTTTAGGATGGTGAACAGCAATTTTCTATCAACTCATTTAGGGATTAATTACAGTCCTCTAAAAAATAACCTCCTTTACAGTTGGGGAAACCTGAAACCCCACTTGAGTTAGTCCGAGATATAACAAATGCAACCGAATTTGCCCATCAAACTGGGTGCAAGAACACCTAAACACGGGGCTATATGATACTTCCTTCGTTCTTTTTTAAAATTGTGTCTAGGCAAGTGTGATAATGCAAATGTTGCAATAAAAAAAAAGAACAGAGGAAATATAATTTATTTTTTCGATAATTTTTTAAATAGTTTATTATTCAATATTTTTAATGTTTTCCTAATCTTGTATTCTGTATAATTTTTAGTGAATTCTTGTAACTTATATTTACACTTCTTATATGATTGTACTCATTCTGCTCTTCACTCTATTCTTGTAAATGATAAGGTTGGAGCTCCTCTCGTGCGGAGGGTCTCCTAATCTTCTTTTTAAAAAAAAAATTTACACCTCTTAGGATCTACACCACACCCACTTTTTAAGGAATTTTTAGAAGATACTCACTCAGTCCCAGAAAGATCTGAACACTTGTTGGGACACGTAGTTTAAGGTGATAAGTTGTAGTGTGATTATCAGATGTTATTTTATTTAAAAAATAGATGTGATAGGAGTTGGTGGGGTATTTCTTATTAGAGGAGATAGAAACTTAGGTAACTTCTTATTGATAAAAGGTAGAGTGTGGACAAAAGATGTGTAAAAGAAATAATATATTAATGGTGGGATCATGCCAAAAAAAGAAGTGTTCAAACTAATTTGGGACAAATATAAAAAGAATATGTTCAGACTATTCAGGAATGGAGGTAGTATGTTTGAATACATCTTACCTATGGATAATAATTATATTTGTTACATAGTTTTATGTCAACTTCCTAAAATAAAATACATCTTACCATAAAGTCAACCCTAAGTGACAGCTTATTAAAAATATAAAATATACAAGTTATTTTAAATTAACATCCTCTTTTAGAATAGTTTTATGTCAACTTCCTAAAATAAAATGACATTTTTTTATGAGCTTGATACTTTATTCTGTTTACTGTTACCATATTCTACTTCCGGGAACTTTTAAAATTTGCAAGACTTTAAAAGAACATCTTTTAGGAGTAGAAGATTTTTGTAAAATGGGAAATAGAGTAGTATCAAATAAATCAGTTCCAGAGGGTCTGGGATGCGTTATTCATAATGAAGATGAAATGAATGATTATGATCAGATTAAATTTGGGTCAGTGTACTCTAAACGAGGTGGTAAGATTGTAAATCAAGATTCTGCTGTCCTTTGTCAGGTACTATTACTAATATTGTTGTTAGTTTGTTACCTAATTTTTAGTCAACTTATGTTGTTCTGTCACATATATGATCAATCATTAAAGTTTAGCTTACCTTGTTGAAAAAAAGAAACTTATATTTTGTGGAATTCAAATCTAGATTATTTACGCACTTCGCCTTATGTTTTGTGACATGTATTTTTTTGGATGTATGAGATTATTTTCCGATATTATGAATCTATGATTGCTTATATGGTAATCCTATCTATTCCCCATGTAGTGTACTTCCCTATATTTCAGGTTGAATGAGTGCATTGGCAAACACGCACAGTCAAAGTAGGAAAGACAAAAAATACAGAGGGAGTACAACTTAACAATTGAAGTGTAATCAACCCTTTTTGCAATTCAATTAGAAGAACCAACTTGTATTATGTAAATTTGGTATTCTCTCCGTCGCAATTGAGTTTATACGATTTGACTTTTTTGTGTGTGTGTCAAATTTCACAATTTTCGATCATAAAGTTTCACCAATATGTAAAAAAAATCATAATCATGTGAGATTCCATTAGGCTTTAATAAATTCATTTCGATGTATATCAAAATATAAAGATAAGAGTGGTTATAGCCTTATAGGCATGTTTTGAAGATTGTGAAAATCAAACCATATGGTAACCTACTAGTTATGATCTGTTTTTGAAGGGCTATGGATCAACATCAGATGGTGTACTTTGTGGAGTATTCGATGGTCATGGTGAATACGGTCACATCGTGAGCAAGGCTGCTAGTAGTCGCTTGCCATTATTAATGCTTAATCAAAAGAATGCAGTATCGTCGTCTGAGGTACTAACTGAAAGTCATTGTGAAACTCAATCAACAAACTGCAATGGTTCATCATCACTAGACAAGGAACTTGAAGAATGGAAGAAGGCATTTTTGAATGCTTTCAAAGAAATGGATGATGAAGTGATGAAAACGGCGCTTAAGGAGCGCTACTTTACGAGTGGAAGTACTGCTGTAGTAGCCCTCAAACAGGTCTGCTATATTACTATACAAACTAGTTTTAAGCATTTAGTAAACATATTATCTTTTCTGTTCTTTTTGGTTCTACCTGCTTTTCATGTAAAAAAACAAAAATAAACAATGGTTTTAACCTATGTTACTTGGATCCTTCGTATTACTTCAAGTACCCGTGTCGAATCCTTCACACTCGGACATGATCACATGGGTACGACACGTAGACAATTCATTTTGGGCCAAAATCATTGAAAAGTTTCACAAAATAGCCGAGTCAGATACTTGGACACATACCCGTGCCGTACATGGATATCCGAGTCTGTAAGATAGGTTTTAACATATCTTGGCCCTCTGAAATGAGGGATCGTGTGTAAAAGTATTTACACCTTTACACCTTTTTAGACGGCCTAAAAGTATTAGCATAACTGAGTATACTTTGTATTATATCCCTTTATTAAGTTTAATATGAGCAGGGTGATGATCTTCTCATTGCTAACCTTGGGGATTCAAGGGCAATCATAGGAACAAAAGGAGATAATGGAGTTACAGCTGTTCAACTGACCATTGATTTAACACCTAGAATACCTGGTAATCAAGCAATAGCAATTATGTTTTCATATTTTGTTTCTTTTGCAATTAAATCAAATGTTTTTTTTTGACTTGTAAATTGTGATGTGCAGATGAAGCTGATAGAATACGAAGTTTCAATGGTAGAGTGTTTGCATTGAAGAATGAACCAGGGGTTGAACGAGCGTGGATGCCTCGTCGTAATTCTCCGGGGATGGCTATGTCTCGTTCTTTTGGAGACTTTTTTATGAAGCAGTGTGGCATAATTTCCACTCCAGTCATCACTCATCACCATATAACTTCTGATGACCTCTTTATCTTGGTTGCAACTGATGGAGTAAGCTTAATTTTCCAAAAATGTTAACTCCAATTGCTTAAATTTGTACTCTTATGCTTTAACCCAATCACATCTCCGGAACTAAGGATGCGTTTTTTGCACCTAATTATCACTTATCTAAACCTATATGAATTTACATTAATTAACCAATCTGAACTTACTCGCCATGAACTTAACTTCATTTGAACATGAGCTTATTGGCTATGTACTTATCTAGACTTTTTATTCCTAGACAACTTTTTTGAACACTGAGATTATGGAGAGGAGATCAAACTTGGAAAAACACAAAAGAAGATACCAGACTGTTTTATGTTGTCCAAAACAAGTGGAGTAAGAGATGAAATTTGAACTAACATGTTGGAATTAATAACAGATATGGGATGTCCTTAGCAATGAGAAAGTAGCATCAATTGTATGGGGCGTTGAGGATGAAAAGATGGCATCGAAAGCAGTTGTAGACGCGGCTATTGTAGAATGGAAGGCGAAATATTCACTTGACCGACCTGACGATTGCACTGCTGTTTGCTACTTTCTACAGAAGAAAGCTCAGACACCAAGTAAACCTACCTGATCTTCATGATGACTGATGAAGGAACCTTGTATTTAAAGACCAATTGTTGACTTTAAAGTGAGTTGTAACATATTATGTGGAGATTGGAAACTAACCCTGTAGATATATTTGGTGATTTCGACTCGAAAATGGAGGGACTCTCTACTCTCTAGTGATATCGACTCGAAAATGGAGGGACCCTATGAAGAGGTTCTTGTCTTTGATGGTTTGATGGATAAACAAGCTTGAAGATTGGGGCATGAATTTGGAATGTTTTTGAATTCTTTACCTTGTGATGGCCCAAACTTCAAATGGATCTTTAGAATGAGGGAAATTAGTTAAGGAATTAGAGGCTCTCTTATTGGCTCCCTCATCTTTCCTTCTTCGATCACTAATTTCCTGTCTCGTCCATTCACTTTGTAAAAGAGATCGTAAATGTGCATTTAGTACAAATGGATTGCAAAGCTATATCTTGTGAGTTACTAGTATATCTTTCTGTTCCTTTTTATTTGACATTGGCTGATTAAGCAAAGGAACATTACTGACAAGTAGTGAAAGATAGTACTACAAGTCTACAATGGTTAGTAGCAATCTTAATAGTAACTTGAGAAAATGCTAGAGAGATTGTTAGCGCGAGAAACACTCGGTAGTACCACCCACACTGCATAAAGTCAACCTCCTAAGTCCTAACTAGGACTTTGATTTGGCACTTGTTTCCAGACTTCAGATTTAGTCTGAGTGTTTGCCTTCATTTTTGCACCGCAAGGTGTGATACAGATAATAATATGTAAATATTCTCTAGGTTTTCATTTTATTTATGTAAATATATCGTTTTCCACTAAATGTTGTATATAGTTTAAATATTGCATTTTCACTAAATGTTCATAAATGGGAACATCTCAAGAGGCCAAGACAGAGGAAATTACACAATCTCATACCTCTCTTGTGATCTTTGTGACTTTCTATTACTCTATTGACTGAGTGCACAATTAAGAGGTCAATGTTATGTACTTCCTTCATTCTTTTTTAATTCCAACGTTTTTCTTATCTAATAGTTTCATATTAATTGCAATGTTTTCTTATTAGGTGATAATTTAGAGTAACATTATTGCAACAATTTGATATATTGAAAGTATATATCAAGATGAATCCAATAAGATCCCACATGACTAGATTTTTCCTTACATAAAAATCACAAGAGATAGTAAAAAGGTGGTGAGTGAATAATGTAAAAATATCATTGTTGCAATAGAAAAAGAACGAAAGAAGTATATTGCACTATATTTAAGGTAAAGTGACTCATTTTTGTTTAAAGGAAAAAGGTAAAATGACTCATAAGACTGTGTTATACACACCATAACTACTACAAATTTAGTTTTTGTAGTCTACATTTCGTTCTATTTTTCACTATCATAGTCCATAGATGTTTTGGACGCTAATCATTGAGAACTTGAACCATAATATTCAGTTCGAACCCAGCTCACTGAAAACGAGTCAACTCGAGCAAATCTTTTTTTACTCGTACGGATTCCGAACACTTCACGAGCTACTCTATCCGTAGCCCTTCGGTATCCAGAAGAGACTACTTTAATATCTTGGCGGTATTAAGTAGACAATATCAATATGTTAACCTCAACTTGTAACTAATGTGACCATTGTGGATAAAATCATAAAACTGATGATAGTTGACAAAGACATTTCATATTAACGAAAATAATAAAATTGTCAATTCTGTGGGTTGTCAACTTGTTATATTGTTATTAGTGTGGATAAAGCTTCAAGTTTATCAATAATCAATTACAATTATTTCGACCTTTTTGAATCCTTATTGACTCATTCAAAAAAAGTGCTACTTTTTTACTATTACCAAGCAGCAGCTTGTTTTGTTTTGAAGTATGATATATTGATTGCTATGTTAAAGTATTGCATAAGCTGATTAATTTCTTGAATGAGGTGGATTTTCTGACTCAGGTAGTGTGGCATATCTTTAAAGTTCATGCACTAAGTGAACTATAATAAGCTGTCAATATTTATTTTTTTATAAAGAGGATCCCAACTTGCCTAGGGTGAGAATCGATCCCAAGACCTCTTGAAATCGGGAAAAAACCTCTAACCATTAGGCTATCCCTCACTCATAATAAGTTGTCAATTGGACAATATACTAGGCTACTAGCAGTTGGATTCATCCTTTTGAGTTAATCAAGTGGCAAAACTATTATGAAGTGGAGAATGGAGATGCCCGTTGCCCCCATCCCACATTAACGGCCTTTTGTGTTACATATATGTATGTATAAGTTATAATGAATTGGTTTGATCTTCTACTAGACTGTCTGATATAGTTAAACCACTAACTTTTTTTTTATGTTTGTTATATAAATTTGGAAAAATGGAAAAGAATAATCCCACCTTTTGGTGGTCTTCTCATAATAATCCCTCATTAACTTAATTTTAGAATAATCATACCTTTATGACCCATCTTCTCAAAATGAGTCTTTTTACCTCCAACCTGTTTAACAAGTTAGATTTTTATTTTATTTTTCCTTTAATCTCTCCTCCTACCTCACAACCTTGTTTCATGGCAGCCCCTCCATCACCACCACTGGTACTACCTCATCACCACCACCACCGCCACCCTTGAAATAATCCGGCCCCAACCCTCACCACCCACGGCCACTCCGAACCGAACCCCACCTCCACCCCTAAACAAAATTGGGCCAAACACCCCACCACCTACCCCCCACTAGCCAAAACCCACCCCACCTTCATTGCCACCCCGAAATCCTACCCCTTCCACCCCACCCCCACTAGCCAAAACCCCACACCACCGGACCAGAAACCCCACCTCACCCCGAGCACCCACAACCTCGAACCAAAACCGTTATGGTTGTGAGAACGAGAGGACCGGGAGGGAGGGTGGGGGGCTTCACTGCGCGAAAGGGAATCTGGGGCGGCGAGGCGGGAAAGGTAGGGAGGAAGGGAAGGGAAGTGGGGCTTCACCGGTGTGGAAGGGAAATCGACCGGGTCCGACGGCGGGGCGGCTTCACCGGCGCGAAAGGGAAGTGGGGGGGCGAGGCGGGGAAGGGGTAGGGAGGAAGGGGAAGGGGAGGAGGAGGGAAGGGGGAAGTGGGGCTTCACCTGCGTGGAAGGGAAATCGACCGGGTCCGACGGCGGGGATGGGGAGGGAAGGGGCGGCTAGGTCGGACGACGGGGGATGGGAGCTCCGGCGAGAGGAGGAAGGGGAAACAAAAAATGTTTTTTATAAATTCCTTTATTTTTTAAAAAAAAATTAAAAAAAGCCAATCACAAGTTGACACGTGGCAAGTCACCTTTTAAAACAAGTTACCAATTTCACAAACCTAGGTAAAAGGCTCATTTTGAGAAGATGGGGCATAAAGGTAGGATTATTCTAAAATTAAGTTAAAGAGGATTATTATGAGAAGACCGCCAAAAGGTGGGATTATTCATTTCCATTTTTCCTATAAATTTTTATAAATTAACTACATATTTAGTATCTATTTTTTTGAAACCTTTTTTACTAGACCAAACCATTTAAATAAATAGTTGTGATGTACTCTCTCCTTTTTTTTATTGTTACGCTTTCCTCTTTAGTCCGTTTTTTTAATTGTTACACTTCTACTTTTTCCTTATATGGTAACCTATCACATCACACTTTTTCACCTCATATACCTCACCACCCATTATAATAATCCACTCAAAACCTTTTCGCCGACCCTATTTTTCTCTCTCCTACATTATTTTAGTGTTTCTTTTACATTTCCCAAAACCAAACATTCTTTTACTGTATTTCTTCCTTGTTTTCTGTACAATTTCCGTGGTTCTCCCCCAAAGTGAAATGTAACAATTTAAAAAAATAGAGGGAGTATATATATTCTGGGGCGACTAATGTATACTATATTTTGGAGAGGGAATAACTTGTTTTTTACAAGATAAAAAGGCAAATTAGAATAATTATACAATACATTATCTTCAAAGTAATCATTATTATACTCGCTGCCATCGTTCAAATAATCAATGTTTTCAGGTAGTCTTTTGGTTGCTAAACTTCGTGGAATACATGATAACAATATAATTTATAAGATGATATTAATACTGTGAAAGAATATATTTACCTATAAAGCAAGCAATAAAATTTCAATTAAAGTTTCATAGAGATTTGTATTTTGTACCTTTTATATATATTTATTGGTAATGAATTGCTCTACCAGACCGGAACCTTGACAGGTCAACCCGATCCGAGCTAGACACTCTTAGAGTAAGGGGGGAGGGTAAGGGAAATCCCTACCCTCAAAGTGCTCTTAGTGGGAACTGAACCCCCTACAGCAAGATTGGAAGCACAATGCCAACCACTATGCCAAGAAAAACCAACAATTTATTGTGATCTTTTACATATATTCCCAAATTTTGCTAGGAATTAGGGTTGGCTCAAGTGGTGATTTTTCCCATCTCCCATAGGAAAGTCTAAATCAGCCTCCGGGTGGGGGTCCTGAATGAGGGCAACCCGAGAGGATTTCTTCTTACTAATATTTCTTTTTCAATTTTTTTTTGGCTTCATTTCATGTTTGATAAGCATTTTCTACTGTCACCCTATCACATGTATTCTATTTGATTAGACTTGGTTATTGGGCAGGTTGGGTCAGGGTCAGTGCAGGTCGATAGCGAAAGGTCACTTCATAAGGGGGTCGCTAGGGGGCCGAGTCAATGCGGGTCTCAGATAGATAACGGGCCGATAATGGGCGGGTCGACATCCGAGTAAGAAAATAATGAACGGAGAGAGACAAAAGTGAGTATAATTGAATAGGAATCCATACATGTAATTATTTTTACAATATCTTATTTATTTTTCAAAATTATTGGGATATTTTATCGGCCCTATAATAGCACTGTGCAATAATGACCCTGTCTATTAAAGCCCTGTCTAATAATGAGTTATTGATCCTGTCCAATAAAAACCCTATAAATTTAACACTAATC
This sequence comes from Beta lomatogona, assembly GCA_947646795.1. NCBI lineage: Eukaryota > Viridiplantae > Streptophyta > Magnoliopsida > Caryophyllales > Amaranthaceae > Beta > Beta lomatogona. Next base: position 51,705 of record CANSNZ010000548.1, on the reverse strand, counting down.
CTTTAACTATTGGGTTACCCTGTCCAATAACCAGGTCTATACTTGACACGTCAAAAAATACCCATGATTCTCAACAACTTTTTGACTATTGACAAAAGTACTTCAAATAAAAGACCTTACTTTCCACTAAACTCTTTTTTATTAAAACCTAATTATTGGTCTAAAGAAATAAAATTCATATCAGGTTCTAGATTGTACCTAATAAAACCTCTGTGAGAAGAACCTGGTAACAACTCCTAAACCGTGGAGCTCAAATAATTTAGCTCTAAGTTTCAAAAAAACAACTAAAAACAATTTTGGAAGAACTTTTCCTGTTGAATCCACTTAAAATGAAAGGATAATATCACCTATGTAGTACAGTTTAACTAAAGGACATATCAATCCTACATGTCTACACCTCATGATCATTTTAGAGGAGAATATATGGTAGGCCATCAACAAATAAAATAATGTAAAAGAGCCAACTTGACTTTAGATAAAAATGAACCCAACCCTTTTTAATTTATTTATCATTTTTGGTACCCTTTTTCTGTTATATAATCATCTACTTATGTGAAAACTCTTCAAAATTGCAAGACTTTTAGAGGAACAAACATTTGCATTGTGACAAAGTAAAATTAAAACAAAAAAGAGTTTCATAAAATTTAGTGAGATAATGGGAGTTAATGCATCTGCTCCAATAATTCCAGAGGGATTAGGAAGTGTTATTTATGATCAAGATGGGATGAAACATAATTATCAGATTAAATCTGGATCAGTTCATTCTCAACGAGGTGGTAAAGTTGTAAATCAAGATTCTGCTGTTCTTTGTCAGGTACTTTTGTTACTCAATTTTTGGTCAACTTGTAATTTTTAGAAGAGCATTTCTTATTCCTTAATATTCTACTTTTCTGTTTCATATTTCTTGAGTTGAAAGTTTCTGTGAATTGGTATTCCTTTTGGAATTTGAGCATATTTTCCAGAAAAATGATGGTATATACTCCATGTAGAGTTAGATTTAACGGAGAAAGAATATGATCATACCATGTTATTCAGATTCTGTAAGTCTTTTTTTTTTTTTTTTTGACAGACAGATTCTGTAAGTCATATCATAGAGTATGTCTTTATGTAATATGTGTTCGAATGTAATAGTTGTCTATTCTTTTTATTGTTAAAAAACGTATCGGCGTGTCTATATCTATATCAGAGTGCTTTAACGTTGATATATGCACCATCCCCTTAGTTATTGTTTGGACCTAATTAACTCGAATTGTATTGAACTATTTTGTGTTTTAAGCTAATTTAAAGCTGCTCTCATTCATAAAAAAACATTGATATATGAGAGATAATGTAGTTCGAATGACATAGATATGCTTTTTTTTTTTTTTTTTTATAATTCATAGATATGCTGTTTATTGTTCATGTGGCAAATCCTATATACTTCCTCCGTTTCAAATTACTCGCTACACTTTCCATATAGGGAAGTTTCATATTACTTCTGACTTCCTTTTGGGCGATAAACTCTCTCTATCTCTCTCCTCTCACATGGGCCTCTTTTCTTTTTACTCTCTACCTCTCTCTTCTCCAAAAATTGCCTAGGAGTCCGTGAATTGAGAAGTGTAGCAAGTAAAATGAAACGGAGGAAGTATGTATTCCTAATGTAGCTATTACAGACAAAATTATTGATATAATGGGCTTCTGAATCCTCAATTCAGACATTAGCTTGAATTAATTCTGCTGTACTCTAGGCGCTAAAATAATGAAAATTAAAGAGTGGGATAGAGTGTGGGAAACCCAAAATTTTTCGATTTAAGAGCTTATATTATAAAGATTGATGATGGTATAGCGGATATAGGAAAAAACTTTATTTATTGAGCGGGTAATTCACTCACTAGGCCAGTAGAGATAGACATTAATAATTAGTGAAGTCTAACTCAACATACCTTGTCATTTTTTATTGTCTATTTAGTACATAGATGTATCAATCTCCACCTTCATCTTATTTTTTTGATATAGTAGTAAGTCAAAATTTTTATCATACACCCGTGCGTACCGTGAGCATAGTACACCTAAGGCTATTTTTTTTGCTCATTGCTAATTTGAAATCATCCAAATGAGCAATATGTACTAAAAAAAAAAGTAGAGTTTCAAATAAGCAAAAATTAGTTTAGGGTGTACTATGTACATGGTATATTCGAATGTATGATGAATGAACTCAGTAATATGTAGAGGCCAGTTATACCTGTCCCAAATCATAATATAATCCAAATTCTGTAAAACGGGAAAAAGTAAGTGGAGGAGCTGATTGAGATTGAATTGGGATGATTGGAAAAATGGTTGGGTTGGTGTTTAGAAAATGGGCGATTATCGACAAAATTGCAATCTAAAATAAAAAAAGGCCGGCCTACTGGCCTTTGCCAAGTCCGCTAGATGATGGCCCACTAATTAGTCATGGTCCATATCTTTTATAAGCTGCAAATCTTTTTATCACTCCCTTGTAAGAATAGGTAAGGATATTCATAGATGGTTAACCGTCGCATTAAAATTTAAGGGTTTCTAGTAACTATTAAAATTTTTAGCCGTAAGCTAATCATAAAAGTCGGTCAACGTTTACAGGTTAACCTTACACCTGTTACTTGTTTTGTAGTCTATTTTTTAGTAAGGCTTCTAATAATTGATTCCATTTATTTTAACACATAAATATTAAATCAAACGTGCTCTAAGTTGGAATTCTAGCAAAGAAGCGATAAAAGAAGCCCGATAAACAACTATGAATTTTTTTTCCGATCGGTGTAAGAAGCTCATATAGCATAGAGAAAGAAAAATGAATAGGGAAGTTGAGAATCCAAAGTCCAAACATATCGTGCACAAAGGGGAAAAAGTCCAAACACATCTAGTTAGGGCTGATTAACAGATTAGGTCGGATTGTGTTTGGGTTCGGGTAATAATAAATGGGTTGAGCATGTCCCAACCCAAACCTGACCCATTTATTAAACGGGTTGAAAAACTCAACCTTGACTCGACCTGTTTATTAAACGGGCTACCCATATAATCCGTTTAACCCATATACATATGTATACTATTAAATTTTTATTAAAACTTGTTAGTTTTCAACAATAAATTCACATAAAGTATGCATGTTTAGATTTTCTTTTCAGCATTTGTGTTCTACAATTAGTATTTTTAAAATTTTCACCAACTTTAACACAACTTTTTAGGAAATTTATATTTTAATGAGTTAAACAGGTCAAAGCAGGTTAATTTCGGGTTGAAAATGTCAATCTTAACCTAACTCATTTAATTTATTGGGTAAGTCGTGTCAACCCATTTACTTAAATGGGTCAAAAATCTCTACCCAAACCCGCTTATTTCAGTTCGGGTTCGGTAAACGGGTTGGGTCAGTTTTTCACAGCTCTACATCTAGTACCCTTCCGGCCCGTTTGGTTATATGTCATAAATGGTAGTAATGGTAATGCATTGCAGTATAAATTTGTAAGGGAAATCCTACATCGTTACCCATGGTAATGCTACTTGATCCCAAAACATCCATTTTATTCATTAACATGGTCATTGACATGAGAATTTCATTACAAATTTACACTAAATTACATTACCATTACCATCATTTATGACAACTAACTAAACGGGCCGTTCAAGACAACGAACTTTCAAGTTTTCCATTTTTCACGCGTTATACTAAATGTAAGACACAACAAATCATTCTTTTAAGCCTTACTACTTTAAGTTAAAACTTGCTCGTCAAAATATACATATCTAAGTTACATGGTAAGAGCAAAACTATTATCTAAAGAAGAACTCTCAATTCTTGTAATATTATCTTTGTTTTCTTTATAAACATAGTAATTTAACCCAACATTAGTAGTAATCAAAATGACCAGCGTTGCAAAAAGGAGAATTCACTCACCCATCCACAACATTATAAGTTAGAAATGCAATCAAACATTCTGCTATTCAACCTTAGCCTTCGGCGATTTCGTACTTTGTAGGAATTAACCAAGTTTTGTTTCTCTATTAAAGGGATATGGATCAGAAGATGGTGTGCTTTGTGGAGTGTTTGATGGTCACGGTAAAAACGGTCATTTCGTGAGCAAGGCTATCAAACAGCGGTTGCCATCACTAATAATTGATCATAAGAATGCAGTGTCTAAGGCCAATGAGCATTATTCTGAATGTCAATCAACAACTTTCAAGAGTTCACTACCAACTGAGGAACTACGCGAATGGGAGGAGACATGTTTGAATGCTTTTGAAGAAATGGATGAAGAGATTAAATTGGTGAAAAAAGTGGATTATTCTTTTAGTGGCAGTACTGCTGTCATCGCTTTAAAACAGGTCCGAAACTTGAGAGTATACTTCTATGTATCTTCGCTACTGATCACCCCTCTGTTTGTTATTAGTTATTCCATTTTGACGTTTGACTCTATTCACATACATCACTTTAGCCATATTTTGGAATTTGGCAAACGTGATGATGTCAAAGTGAAACAACTGATAACAAATGGAAGAAGCTAAGTAGTATTATGATATGATCACTTCTGACAAAAAAGAAATTTTGCGCAGGGTGATGATCTTCTCATTGCTAACCTGGGAGATTCAAGGGCTATCTTAGGAACTAAAGGAGAAAACGGAGTTACAGCTGTTCAATTAACCATTGATTTAAAGCCCGGAACACCTGGTAACTAAGCAAATTGTATTAATTTTCATTCTGTGAAGGGAATTTTTTCAAGTATAAATTGTAGTTGATGATATATATCTGACTTGTCATATAGATGAAGCTAATAGAATAAGAAGGTTCAAAGGTAGAGTGTTTGCATTGAAGGATGAACCAGGCATGGAGCGAGCTTGGTTGCCTCGTATTTGCAGTCCGGGGATAGCTATGTCTCGAGCCTTTGGAGACTGTGTTATGAAACACTATGGTATAATAGCTACACCAGTTATCACGCATCATCACATAACTTCTGACGACCAGTTCATACTGCTTGCTACTGATGGGGTAAGCTGTTTTATGGCAAATATTCAACTTCTGTTGCTTTAAATTTGCACTATTTGTTTGTATAAGTGGCAATTGTGCCAGATTTGCCTTCAACCACCCGGCCTAGCCTGGGATCTGGTTAGTAGGTCTAGCCCAATCATGAAAATTTAACACACGTACGAAAAAAGAAAAGGAGTCTTAATAAAGTTTGGGTTTTTGCGCAGTCTCATTTTACATGAAACTTGTTTGATCACAGATATGGGATGTCCTTAGCAATGAGGAAGTAGCATCAATCGTATGCGGCGTAGAGCATGAAGAGATGGCAGCGAAAGCAGTAGTAGACGCAGCTGTTGCAGCATGGAAGAAGAAAGTTTTGTTTGACAAGCGTGATGATTGCACAGCTGTTTGCTACTTTTTGCAGAAGAAGGTTCATACACACACACTTGCCACTTGAAAGATGAGAAATTTGTACTTAAATACCTCTAATTTTAACATATGTGGAGATCAGTTTCTTTGCTAATTAGATCTTTATTTGAGCTCGAAATGGAGGAACTCAACGGCTCTTTTGTGGATAAGCAAGCTTGAAGTTTGAGGTACGTACGAAATGAAGGGTTACCGAGATCCTTGATTAGTCATGATTCTTGAGTTCAGATCCCTTCGAACAAGGGAATATTAGAGGTTCTTTTCATGTCCCCTCCTCTTTCCTTCTTATAAAAAAGAGTATATGTGCATTGTGCAAATATATTGTAAAGGCCGTTTTGTGGGCAAATGTAAGAGTATGTGCTGGATGATACACTAATACTTGTAACTTGTTCTTTTATTCCTTTCCATTTGGAGATTTCGTACAGATGTGATCTTAAGAGTATAAATGTAGTTTTCGGCTCTAATCATACTTAAACTTTTGGATGATTCTTTAGTTATTACATATGGCTCATTCAATCTAAGCATGATTATAGTCATGATTCAATCTGCTCGACTCCATGGTGTAAGTGTTACAAGCCAGGATTCGCAAATCAACCATGTAAAACAAAACAAAATAACAGTAAGAATAGCATAATGAAGAAGCTGAGATTACTTCAGCTAGAATCGAGAATTGTATAGAGAAGAATTAGTTGAGAGAGAAAGAAGAAATGTATTATTGTCTTCACAGAATGAAAAAAGTCAGTTATTACAAGATATATGTGTAAACTATATATACAGAAATGTTCTAACAAACTAGCTCTATGTATGTTGACTAGATAAATAAATAATATAAATCTTATATCCCCCCTTCAAGCTGGACTTGAGAAACAAGACCAAGCTTGGAACAAAGAGTATGATGTTGCTGAGAAGCTAAGGACTTAGTGAGGAGATCAGCCAACTGAGCTGCACTTTGAACACGAGTTGTTGTCAAGAAACCTTCTTCAGCTTGCTCCCTGACATAATGCATGTCTCTCTTTAGATGTTTAGTTTTCTCATGGAATATTAGGATTTTGGGCAAGATGCTCAGCAGAAGTGTTGTCACAACACATAGTGATAGGAAGAGGAACATAAATTTTAAGATCTTCCAAGAGCCCATGTATCCACACTAATTCACTGGCAGTGGCAGACATGCTTCTGTATTCTGCCTCTGCTGAAGATTTGCTAACAGTGGTCTGCTTCTTTGTTTTCCATGACACCAAACTATCTCCAAGAAACACAGCATATGCACCTAATGATCTGTTTGTAAACTGACAAGCACTCCAATCTGAGTCACTCTAAGCTGTAACTTTGAATGTGTTTTTAGTTGGATAAAACAAACCATACTCTATAGTGCCTTGCAAATACTTAACCACATGAATTGCTGTTTCAGATGAGGCATTCTAGGCTGGTGTAGAAACTGGCTTAGATGTTGAATAGAGTATGATAAGTCAGGTCTGGTAAGACCTAAGTAAAGCAATCTTCCACTTAACCTTACGTATACTTACGGTTCAGCAAGTATATCACCAACATCTGTAGATAATTTCAATCCAGTAGGAAGAGGTGCAGGAGAACTGTCACTTGTATCCATGCCACAATCAGATATGATATCTGTTATGTATTTCTTCTGAGGCAAAAATACTCCAGTTGAAGTTCTAGAAACTTGGACACCCAGAAAGTAATTGAGATGACCCAGATCTTTAATGGTGAACTCCTTATCAAGAGCTTTCTTAACTTCATTAATCAATGCCATATTTGTCCCTGTCACTACCATATCATCCACATACACCAGAATAGCCAAAAATTCATTGTCTAATGTTCTTATAAACAGTGAATAGTCTTGTTTGGATTGGACAAAACCCAAACTTTTAAGAAATCTAGACATTTTTTTTGGGGTAAAAATGTAAGTTTTATATACCAAAAAAGCATGACAAAGCCATCTTTACAACCTAACAACAACCACAACTACCAAAACAAACTCAACTAGAGCTATACACCACCAGCAACAACAAAAAGAAACACGCCTACTTATCTAGCTGCAATACATAAGCTATTAAACCAAACTAAATCTTCATTGTTCCATTTGTCATTTACCCTGCTCTAACTCTGATACAGATATCTGCTTGAATCTGCTTGATCAAAATCTCAGGCCTGAGCACAACTGCATTCCAGTAGGACTGGTTCCTTGCTCTCCAAAGATAATAAACAGTTGCAGCAAGGCTAGCATAACAAACAATTTGTCTCTTTTTGGACTTGAACTTTCTGCCCCATTTCTTCCACATTGTATACAAACTCTCCTGCTGACTCTACCTGATACCCAACCACTGCATAATACCATGACAGACCTTAGTACCATGAAGACACTTAAAAAATAAGTGTGCACATGAGTCTTCTCCCTGTATGCATAGCAGACATCTAGTGTCATTGCATAGGCCTGCAAGCTCCAATCTATGCCTTGTTTTCAATCTATCCTGCTGCAAGCCAAGATATAAATGAGTGCTTTGGTATTTTGGCCTTGCTCCAAACCCGATAATGTCATTCCACATTATCCTGCTCACCCACAAGCCAACTGTAACCCTCTCTAATGGTATACTTTTTTTGCCCTCCAAGCCACCTATTCTGAGTATAAGCAGCGTTAAACGTTTCCTTCACACTACATATCATCTTCAAAGACCAGCTTGCAGATCTAGGAGGGACATAGTCCCACCAATCGGAATCTTTGATATAGACACTATGTATCCATTTTATCCATAAGATGTCTTCTTTTTAAGCAATTTGCCATATAAATTTTCCTATGGCTGCTCTATTCCATTTGTAACAGACTAACAGTCTCCCAGACCTAATCCACCTTTCTTCTTAGGCTTGCAAATCCAATCCCAAGACACAGTAGGAGGGGAATGAAGATATGATTTGCCTTCCTATAAAAAAGCTCTGAAAATTTGGACAATTTTATCCATAACCTTCTTAGGCATAAGAAAGATCTGAGCCCAATAGGTGTGTAAACTTAGCAGCACAACATTCACTAAGACCTGCATAAGACAAATGTCTAGAAGACCAACATAGATTTTTTTTCACAATTTTATCCACCATTACATCACAATCAGCACTTGTCAGTCTTCTAGCAAAGATAGAAATCCCTAAGTATCTGAAAAGGTAATCCCCTTTAACAAATCCTGAAACCTGGAGAATTATTTGCTGTATTTCTTCATTCACATTCCCAAAATACACAGCTGATTTATCCTTGTTTGCATAAAGACCAGAAGCAAGAGAAAATGATTTCAGAGCTCTCATCATCATCATAACATAACTCACATTTCCTTCACAAAACATCATAAGATCATATGCAAAAACTAAATGAGTCAGACTGACAGATGCACACCTATGATGAAAATCAAACTTATTCCTTCTACTCGTCTTCTTTAGAATTCTGTTCATATATTCCATTACCAACACAAAAAGCAAGGGAGAACTGGGTCCCATTGCCTTAAACCTTTCTTGCCTTTAAAAAATCCAAAAGAATTACCATTTACACTCAAAGAGAATGTAGGAGTAGTAATGCAGCTCATAATCCAGCATATGAACTGACTAGGGAACTTAAGCTTTGTCAGAAGATCTTCCACAAACTACCAATGAACTGAATCATAAGCTTTTCTTAGATCTATCTTCATTGTACACCTGGGAGGCAAACTTTTGCTTCTGTATTGCTTCAACATATCCTGGCAAATTAGGATATTAGGCATAATCATCCTCTTCTCTATGAAGGCACTCTGAACTTGATCAACTAAAATAGGCAGAACTTCATTCAACCTTGAACAAATCATCTTAGATATGACTTTATAAATGACATTGCAACAGGCAATATGCCTAAATTGAGTAACATTTTGAGGTTGCTCACATTTAGGCACTAAACACAAGGTTGTTGCATTTATTTGCTTTAAAATTTTTCCAGAATGGAAAAAATTCAGCACAGCTTGACTGATATCATGCCCTATCCTAGACCATGCTTTCTTAAAAAAGTTACTAGAATAGCCATCAGTGCCTGCAGCTTTTGTATCATCAATATCAAAAACAACTGCTCTCACATCAGCTTCAGTAAAAGGGGCACACAGTCTCAATTGATGCTCAGTAGTAAGAATAGGGCCTTCTTTAACAACACTATCACTTACCCTGTATCCAGAGCTGTCATCAGTACCCAGAAGACCTTCATAATATTTAACAAAAGCTTCCTCAGTGCCCTGAGGATCTTCCTTCCAATCACCAGCAATATTTTGAATTCTGTACACCTGATTCTGCATTCTTCTTTTCCTGAAACAAGCATGGAAGTATGCAATGTTCTCATCTCCTCCTTTCAACCAATCAGCTTTTGCCTTCTGTTGTAGAAAAGACATTCTAGCTTTATTAAGCCTTTGATACTCCTGCATAACAGCTTCTTCTTTGTTATGAAGATCTATGTTCAAAGGACTAGCTTGAATTTCATTCTGAATTTCTGTTAACTTTGTAAAAGCCAACAAAGTTTTATTTTCTATATTAGAAAATTTGTTTTTGTTTAGATTCTTCAACCCTTCCTTCAAATTTCTTCAATTTGACTACTACTTGGTACATGAGAGTACCTTGCACATTCTGCTGCCAATAGTCATTAACAATGTCCATGAATTCCTCAGCCATGCTCCACATATTACAATACTTAAAGGATATAGCTCTTCTAAGAGTAGTATTATCCAACTTGATAATACATGAGCAGTGATTAGAAATACCTTCAATAAAAAAGGTAGCACTTGCATTACTGAGCCTTTGCATCCAGTCTTCATTACAAAAGACCCTGTCAATCTTCGAAAATACTCTACTTGACCCTTCTTGCTTGTTTGACCAAGTAAAGAAAGGACCATCTACATTCAGTTCCATTAAGCAACTATCTCTCACACACTGCTTGAAACTAGCAACCTCCTCCGAAGTTACAGCAGACCCCCCCTCTGTCTTCTAAATTTAAAACATTGTTAAAGTCACCCATAACTATCCATGGACCTTTCAAACTCCTATTAATGTCCACAAGAGCAGACCATAACTCATCCCTATCCCCAACATCATTGTAAACATACACAATAGTTACAGCAAAAGACTTACCAGTAGCTTTATACAGGACTTCACAATGAATATGTTGAGCTAAACTACCACAAATATTCACAACAAAACTGCTAGCAAGCCATACTAGCCAAATTCTTCCTCCTCTATGATACTGGTAATTAGTAACAATAGAGAAGTTAGAACACACCTTAGGAAAAACTTTAGGGAAATTTACCACATTCACCCTAGTTTCAAGAAACCCAAAAAACCCAATTTTATAGTGATTTAATACTTTCCTAACCTCACTATGTTTCAATGGGCTATTTAGGCCTCTTACATTCCAAACTCCTAAGCTATCCATTAGGAACAAGGATTTTCTCTCCCCTTGATACCACCAAATCACCAACTTGCACCTCCATGTCTCCTATTATCATAGCATTCAATTGCTTTGTCTGATCAGCAGCTACCACTGAACTACCAGCAATCTTCACTATATCTTGTGACTGGACTTCAGCTTCTGTGCCCTGAGCTACAACCACAACTTATTTCTCACTTCCCACCTTTTCTTGATCAACTACCACACCACTAGTTTGTTGCTGAATCTAGGAAACAGGTTGTGATTTAGGAGCCCAAACTTGCCTAGGTTTCACTTTTGCTAGAGCCAGTTCATATTTCTTCCTCCTGCAATCCTCAGTTGTGTGCCCAATACCCTTACAATCCCCACATAGAACTGGTTTGCATTCATATTGGACCACCTATGTAACAGCCCGCACTTTCGAGCTGCTAGCTAATCGCATTTAACATTCACAAATTATGATTATCTTAATTAAACCTCAATTAGGCATTCATCTATAACAGAGTATACCTCATGTATCGATTCTGGCTTCTGGAATATGACCCATAGTACAACAACTTAAAATAGATTATACAACCTCATTAATTTAACTAATAAATCTCCAAATGAGTACAATGATATATCATAAGATTCTCAACAAAAATTTGATCTCCATCATGGGTTGAGCTAGACATTTCTCTTATCACAACTTACGAACATTAATTCCCTTTCGAGCGAACTAACCTGCAACTTATTAACAATGAACTCTGCCCCCACCAAGACAGGTTCCAAGAACAAAATCAGAAAAAACTAAGCACACACTGTCCAACCAGAAATCCATTTTAGTGGCTTAAAATATGATCACGTAATTTACTAGTTCTTATTCAAATACGTAAACTCACACTATACAAGTAGCAAATATGAAGGTAACAAAATATACTTCTTAGAATATAATATAGCATGTTTAGAGCGATGTTTACAACACATCAGGCCATACTAAACCATAGGATAACTCATAAATCTTTTGAAAAAACTATAAACATAAATGTATCTTGAATATAAATCTAGTTCACTTATAATATGTTCCATAGAGACTTCCTTATCTTTCAGCTAAATCATATATAGCTTTAAGTAAGTCTATCAAATACATATGCATTACTTAGAGAGATTCTAAGAAGCACAACCTCTTACCAGAAAATCCTTTTGTAATTGTTCCACTTCCTTAGAAGAAAACCCCATTCATAAATCATTAAATTGTCGTATCAGACACAAGCTTTTGAAAAATAACTGTATGAGTTTCCAGATAAAATTTTAGAGACCAAATCATACTTTCTTAGTTTCTTCCTTAAACTAGTTCACCAAACATACCAGGGAAGATAATACGAATAGAGAGGGAACTATGCCACCCTCTCTAAACTCATGGGGACGTCTCCCCTAACAATATTTGTACAGCTTGCAAGACTTATTCCAGGACATGTCCCATCATTTTATACCACATATACCACGATGCATACATCACTGCTACTGCAGTTTCTTCCCCATCATTAACAAAATCAAGTCTGGTTCATAATTTTACAAAATCCTTATTTTCTCATAACTCAAATTCATAGTTCACTTTAATTGACTATATATAATCAAAATCTCATACCATAGATACACTTTTATTCATATACTTCATGATTTCTATATAAAAACTCATATCACAAATCATTCATCCATTGTTGTACACCAGAATCATAAGTCAAACATACTTTGACCAAAATCCCTTTATTTGCTCCAAATTCGAATACAATTATAGTTTAGATCAAAACCGAGTTCATAAAAGATACCGAATTCGTACTCCCTATGTTTATAAATCGGAAATCTCGTTGTAAAACCATTTATGTCTATAAGATATAAAAACATGCTGAACTCAACCCATAAAATCCATATAATCATATGAATGACCAATTCCAAGTTTGAGGTGGAAAAACATATGTGTACCTCTTCTATGCTCGATTCCATAATAATCTTCGAGAGTCCAATATCTCCTTATCCAACTTATACTCGGATTCCACATAATTTACCTCATAATAATAATAATGACAACCATTAATATCCATCTTCACAACAATTCAGATAACTAATTTACTTGCTCATACTTTCTAAGCTCTTTCATGAACTAATCACAACCCTTATATACAAATCATTTCACAATCTAACTCACATTGACAATCTCTAACTTCTAATTACTGCAATATTGGAAACCATCACACTGATTTGCAGACATGAATTTATGATTTGGATTCGAAATATAGAAAACAGAACTTGTAACATCTGATTTAGCAAACTTAATGAGATTTTCAACTCCAAAACAAATTTCAATCAATTATTTAAAACAAAGTTTCAATCTTTATTCTCAATATCAAACTAACCATTTCAATTTAATAATCTGATTCTTAAATCAATGGAAATCTGAACTCATGCTTATCAACTTATGGAAAATAAGATAAAGATTTGAACTTATACCTTCACTAACACACAAGAGAAGAAGAGATGAAGTAGAAGCACCAAAGATGGCAAAGCCACCACCACCGACACCGCAAAGATGCCGAACATGCAAGAGCGGACCCGATCGATAGACGGCAGCAACCCACAACCGGAGAAACAAAGCAGAGACTAGGAAAACGCAGCAGAACCAACACATAACAGGAAGACAGAAGCAGCAACACCGGAAACACCGCAGCAACGCTGCAACGGCATCAACAACCACGAAGCAAAGGAGAGAGGAAAGAACAGATGTGAGCAGCGGCGGCAGAGCGCGCAACGCCGAGGAGATGATTGCACACGGGGGAAAAGAAACTAGCCGGAATTTGGATTGAAGCTAGGGGAAGAAGAAGAGACGAGTCCAGGAATGTTTTTGGGGTTGAGGGTTTCTTTTATTCTGCCTGAAGGAAGATGGAAGTTTGACAACAAGACAACCATGTGGCATATTCCACACATTGCCACGGCAGAGATGAGAAAGTGAATGGTTTCTTCTTCTTTTCTCTTTTTTTTTTTTTTTTAAGGAACAAAAGGGCATTTTAGTAATTTCATAATTAAGCTAAAAAATCCAACTTTGATTTCAATCATAGTTTCAAGAGTTCAATAAACTTCATAATCATTAAACATAATGAAAAAAACATTAATTAAACTAATGATAATAATTACTAATTAAGAAAGCTGCTTAAAATGTTGGGCTGTTACAACGTAAGTCATTTTGTCTCCCTTTTCATTCTTAAAACTTACTGAACTTGGAAAAACTTGATCAACATTGACCTCCACAAGAACTCTTGCATATTCAATGATATCCTTCTGAGCTGTTGCTCTATCAGTTCTTATTGGCTTACCAACCATTCTAGCAATTTTATTCAAAGCATTAACCCCCCAATATTTGAGAGGAAGCCCTGGAAATTTAATCCAAGTTGGAACTACCTTCATTGTTTCAGCCATAAGATCCAGTTCTAGAGACCAGGGCTTCATGATAACAGGTTTGTTATCAAACATAATCGGACCAGCATCAAGTGCATTAGATTTGCCCGCCACAGTCGTGAATCTAACCACAAAAACTTCATTGGCATTCATTACAACTCGTTCTAGACCATGTCTTCCCCAAACTCTCCTTATAAAACCATTTATGATCCTATACGGAGGTTTAATACCTAAAACATAGCACCAATAGACGAATTCCAAAAAGAAATCTCATGTTGAACATCCTCCTCAGTAATACACAATTCAACAACATCAACATTTTCCTCCACAACTACTAGTTTTGGAGTTACAGTTAAATCAATACCTTCCTCTCTAATTGTTTCAAACAAATTAGATCTCCAATTCTTATTAGGAATAGTATTACTAGCTAATTGCTGCATAGGATGAGGAGATGGATTCACCTGATTCAATCCAGATTGTCGCAAAGGAGTACGAATTGAAGCAATCCAGTTTGAAATCTGATTTCTCGCTGCCTCAAAATGAGCACGATCCACCATCGAAGCATTCATATCAGCAGATGCATTCGGATCTGCATCATCTTCTTCCTCAGAATTCCAGCTCAAAGCTGCAACCTCAGTAATCTCGTTCACACTCTTCTTCTTCTTCGCATCTTCAGTTTGGGGCTGCTTAACTAGCTTCATAGGTTGCTTTGATTTTTGTCCACCATTTCCTTTTTTCGATCCTTTTGCCATAGCTTCAGCAATTGCCGAGAATCAAACTTCAAAAAACAATGAACAGTAATCAATGAAACAGTGATTCTAGAGAGGGAATAGAGTTTCTCTCTCTCCCTCCATTCTTTTTCTAATTGTATCCTATATATAGTAGAAATCTAGACAATTCCTTGTTCCACTGTCTAGAAGCCTGTTTAAGGCCATACCTTTTCAGCTTGCAAACTTGACCAGGAGCAGCCTTGTCATACCCAGCAGGAGGCAACTTGTAAATCTCCTCATCCAAATATCCATGTAAAAAAGCGTTATTTCCATCTAATTGACACATAGGCCAATTATTAGCAACAACCACAACAATTAACACTGACGCGCTCGTTGTAAACACGTCAAAGATACCTAAACTACCCAATATAGGGCAAGTAAAGGGTCGAATCCACAAGGACTAAGGGAAGCACCAATACGTATCGATTTATGATAAGCTAAGCAAAGTCTATGTTTTTGAAGATTTATAGATGAAAAGACAATAAGAAAAATGGCTTTGGGAAGGGGTATCCACCAATCAACTCATTCATAAACCAAGCAATCACAATGGGAATCAACAATGGGGATCAATTGAGGGAAATCGTTCATCCATTGGTACTCTAACCACTCTTTCGAGCTAGCTAGATTGGCCTAGTCACTTACCAAAGACCTATTCTCATGGCTAAGGCATTCAACCAAGCATATCCATAAACATGATGAACTTAAACAAGCAAACTAAGTCCCCTAGGCTAGGTAGTCCCTATTCTCATGGTCCTTCAAGCCTAATAATCGATTTGAGGCAACCCCTTAACTTCATCTCTCGATCCTTCACTAAGGGTACCTAAATTATGCTCATATGATGGCCAATCACACAAACATTCATGAAAATGCCAAATCAATTAACCAAAATTATCCCAAGTCAAAACCCAAATGTTGGATTTAGAGGTTCATGAACTCATTAATGGCTTCAAACCCTTCCCAAAGAAATAGCTACTCACAAATCATGAAAAATTATAAACTAAAAGACATTAACAACTATTAACATGAACTAAAACAATAATCTAGGATGAACAAGTAAATAGAGTGAAAATGACATGGAAATATGAAAATAAAGCAATAAAATATGAGAGAGAGTAAGAAATTCTCATTAAAGTTGCAAGGAGATTCCAAATCTTCAAGTTTCCTTCTTAGATTCTTTAAATTCCAATTAAGTTTTCAACAAGTTTCTCTCACTTCTCTCTCTAGAAGATGAGGTTTTCTCTCTCCTAGGGTTCTAAGAATTTGAAATCTCACTTTATTAAAATATAATGTAAATTAGCTTAAGTTAAAATAAGAGGAGTCCCTCTTATATTGTCATAAGAAATAAAACAGAAAATTACAAAACAACCCCCGCATTAAAACAAACAAAGTCGTAAAAAGGTTTCCGGAAAATTGATCCAACCCGGGCGGGTAAGATGACCCGAGCCCTCGGGTCACATGACCCAGGCCAACAGGAGTGAGAATTGAGTTTATCGCATATGGACCCGGGCGGGTCATGTGACCCGAGCGCTCGGGTCAGTTTTCTGTTTCGTCAGTTCATTTTCAAACGGCCATATCTCACTCGTTTTGCATCGAAATTGAGCTTGTGACCACTCGTTGGAAAGCTACTGAGCCAAAATTTCATCTCCAACTTGAATCGCTCAAAAATGTTTTGTGTGATGAAAGTTATGGCCATTGGAAGTTTACCCTTGTGCGCAAACCCTTCAAAGACTTCTTATATTTGTTTCCATGAACTCGGTTATGCTTCCTTGAAGCTTCCTTGACCTTCCTCTTCGATCTTAATATCCGGGGTTGTGCAAGTATCCTCTAAGCATGCTCCTAAGTCCTGTAATGAAACGAAGCACCCAAAGAAAGTGCATACGAGGAGGAAAATTTCACAAATTAAGGAAATAGCTAACAAACTTGCCTAAACTAACTCAAAAACAACTATAATACCAACTAAAAGTGATCAAAAAGTAAAGCAATAAACAAGACATCAAACTCCCCCAAGCTTGATCTTTGCTTGTCCCCAAGCAAAATAGAATAAAACACAAGGATAAGAGAATGAAGATTATTTGAAAACAAGATGAAGAAGAAAGAAGAAAGGAAAAAGGAGGAAGAAAGAATTTACACTAACTCATTTTCGTAGGAATCACGATTGCATTTAGCACATGCAACAAGTTCTTTAAACCTCTAGATCGCTTTAGAGGGCGAGTGGGATCTCGCGAGGGTTTCGAAAGAGTTTTCAAACCCACAACTCTATTTTTTCATCAACCATTTATTCAATCAAATTCAAATTAATGCCCAAGTCAACTATCAATGAAATGGTTCACAAGCAAAGATAGAGAGCAACTTTCAAAACAACTAATTTCCAAGTGTACTCATAGGTTATGGGTAGAGAAAGAAACTAATCAAGATTGTAATAGGACACCTAATTAGACTTTTTACTCGCTCATTAGAGGAATACCTAGCTATCCAAAATACTTAGGGCTCTTCAAGTGTTATAGAAGCTTAAATCACTAGTCCACCTTCCCTAGACACACAAATAGGATTTAGACTCCACTCTACTTGAAACTTAAGAACAGTAGAACTAAGTGTGGGAGGCATCCACAAATCGACCTCTTTTATTGAATTTCTTCTATACTTTTTGTGCTTTTCCTTTTTCTTCACTTTTTTTTTCATTTTTCATGCCTTTTTTGACTGTTTTTTGGCTTTTTCTTTTTCCCTTATTGTGGGAATTTTTCCTATACAAAGGTGAAGTAACTACTCACTAAAGAGAGACATAAGAACTTGTGGCTTTTTGTGCCACTTATTGCAAACAAAGAGAAATAAAAACTAAGTTTCTTGTTGAGCTTTGTTTGGGGACATGATGAGTATATCTAGGGACACAAGGGACCGCAAATTTGAAGCTAAAATTATCCAAGCATGAGCAAATTAGTCAAGATTCAAGACTAGGCATCCAATAGAGCATTCATTAGTTTCATTTTGGTAGATTCTAATGCAATCAAGATTAACCACATCCTAAAACACCTTAACCTATGCTCACACTCTTCCAAAAGAAGCCTCTAAACATATACTCAAAGTCAAAGCAAGGAATCCACATCACATCATTACTTAGCATCTTCCTTGGACAAGAAAACCAAATTTTTATTCAAAACTAACACTGCTTTTTTTTTTTTTTATTCATTTTTTTTTTCATTTTTAACTTTGTTAGAACTAAAGAGAAGGAAATCAAAACTTGAAAGAGAAAAAAGAAATGAAAAAAAGACAATTTTTTTAGATTTTGAAAAAGGGTAAAAAAAAGAAAAAGAAATAAAAACTATATACACCTCCCCCAAGCTAGCAAATAGCTACTCCCCCCAGCTAGAATAAAGCATTGTCCTCAATGCTTGAACAATAAGATCAAAAGGAGGAGGGGGGAGGGGAAAGAAACATCCAAACCAACAAGCATATGTTCCACAATCATAAAGCATTAGAGAAAGAGAAAAGGAAGGAAGCTACCGGATAGTAGGTGGGTGTAAATACCCGCAAATGACCCAATTTCTCCACTTATAATCAACTTCCTCAAAACCATGATTTGCTTTCCACGTACTATTGAGAATGAGTGTTATTCCAATTATGTACCTAAATCAAAATAAAAATAGAGAAGAGAAATGAGTAAAATCAAAAGAAAGAAAATGAAAGCAATAAATCACGGGTTACTTCCCGAGAAAGACTTATTTAAGGTCTTAAGCTTGACCTTTCTAATAAATAGCAATTCAAAGGTCGCAAGAGTTTGTCAAATGCACTAGCACACATTTCCATTCTTATTAAGTATGCAATGACATAATGCAAAGTGTGCATAAAGTACAATGCAACTCCATGAAAATGAGGAGAAGGATGCCTAAAAGAAGGAACAAAAGGAAAAACAAAGAAATAAGAATAAGAATTAAAATAAGAAGAAAAATGAAATGACAAACTCTCCTGAACAAACTCTTTTTTTGTGGCAATCTCACTCTCTTCCTCAACAATAAACAAATTGGGCACTTGAAGGTCAAAAGAGGCAAGAAACTCATCAAAAGGTGGAGTTTTAAGAGATGAGAATGGATATGACATGGGAGTAGAGAGAATAAGGTCAATCCTTCTTATAAATGGAATATGAGGGGAAGGGATAGAAACAAGGCTTTCACTAACCACTTCACTCACATCACAAGAGTTAAGAGGGGAGACTTCTTCCACGAATGAGTTATCATCAACAACATTTTCATTATCCATCAAAACTTCAAAATCATTACCAACCACCAAATGAGGTATCTTACTTTCTAATTGACTCAGATCTTCACTCAAGCTAGAATTGGTAGGAGAGGATGAGTGCTCCAAGATGGAAAGATATGGAGTAAGGCTAAACCCACTAGAGTTAGGGACATCATACTCAAAAAGAGAATGCAAAGATTCACAAACATCCTAACTTTCAACAATATCCTCAATAATGGGCATTTTCTCCTCAAAAGCATACCCTCATCATCACTACTCCAAAAATCATCATCAAGATCTCGGCTACTCTTTCCCAATCGATTTTCATTTTTAACATCCTTCAAATCAACATAATCAACTTGAGAATGTCATTTTTGCAACCCCGATTTTCCCTAAGCAAATTGAAACCACTTTTCAATTGTAAAAAGAGATCCTCAATGGGTTTGGAGTCAACTTTAGGGAGAGGCTCATAATGGGCACTAGAATTTGCACCATTAAGATATCGCTCAAGAGTAAGCTCCAATTCAGATTTCGATGATTCGGAATGCAAGGAACCTTGAAAATCAATTTTGGGGGAGGGATCACAATCAAGCATATGAGAATCATTCTTGGGGACCTGTGACACATCATTGAAATTCATGCACAAATTTGATGAAAATCGAGAAGTATCATGAATATCATCAACATTAGAGTCTACCTCATTACAGCAAATATATGAGGGAATATGATCATGCATAATAGGCTCACTAGAGGGAACATTTGACTCATCAAAGAAATTCATGCCAGCATTAGAGGAATCATGACAATTTGCATAAAAGTCGGAATCATAACTGTCCCTAGCTAACCACATAAAAAAATTCCAAGCTTCATCAGAAGATGTCGCTCGAAACTCACCGCTAAACATATTTTCAACAACTCCTCTAGTATGCTCATTTAGTCCCCAATATGTAATCTCACAAGCTTCCCCAGTATTATAGTCATGGAACTTTATAAACTCCCTAAGCCTATCAAAGTATGCCCAAAAGGATTCATTGTCATATTGAGGAAAACAAGTACTTGCCATTTTTTGAGATTTTTTCTTTAAAAAAAGAAACAAAAAAAAAGAAAAGAAAAAAAAAGAATATTCACAAATAGCCTAGACTTACCCAATCAACACAAATCAATGCAAGCCGAAGTCCCCGGCAACGGCGCCAAAATTTGACGCGCTCGTTGTAAACACGTCAAAGATACCTAAACTACCCAATATAGGGCAAGTAAAGGGTCGAATCCACAAGGACTAAGGGAAGCACCAATACGTATCGATTTATGATAAGCTAAGCAAAGTCTATGTTTTTGAAGATTTATAGATGAAAAGACAATAAGAAAAATGGCTTTGGGAAGGGGTATCCACCAATCAACTCATTCATAAACCAATCAATCACAATGGGAATCAACAATGGGGATCAATTGAGGGAAATCGTTCATCCATTGGTACTCTAACCACTCTTTCGAGCTAGCTAGATTGGCCTAGTCACTTACCAAAGACCTATTCTCATGGCTAAGGCATTCAACCAAGCATATCCATAAACATGATGAACTTAAACAAGCAAACTAAGTCCCCTAGGATAGGTAGTCCCTATTCTCATGGTCCTTCAAGCCTAATAATCGATTTGAGGCAACCCCTTAACTTCATCTCTCGATCCTTCACTAAGGGTACCTAAATTATGCTCATATGATGGCCAATCACACAAACATTCATGAAAATGCCAAATCAATTAACCAAAATTATCCCAAGTCAAAACCCAATGTTGGATTTAGAGGTTCATGAACTCATTAATGGCTTCAAACCCTTCCCAAAGAAATAGCTACTCACAAATCATGAAAAATTATAAACTAAAAGACATTAACAACTATTAACATGAACTAAAACAATAATCTAGGATGAACAAGTAAATAGAGTGAAAATGACATGGAAATATGAAAATAAAGCAATAAAATATGAGAGAGAGTAAGAAATTCTCATTAAAGTTGCAAGGAGATTCCAAATCTTCAAGTTTCCTTCTTAGATTCTTCAAATTCCAATTAAGTTTTCAACAAGTTTTTCTCACTTCTCTTTCTAGAAGATGAGGTTTTCTCTCTCCTAGGGTTCTAAGAATTTGAAATCTCACTTTATTAAAATATAATGTAAATTAGCTTAAGTTAAAATAAGAGGAGTCCCTCTTATATTGTCATAAGAAATAAAACAGAAAATTACAAAACAACCCCCGCATTAAAACAAACAAAGTCGTAAAAAGTTTTCCGGAAAATTGATCCGACCCGGGCGGGTAAGATGACCCGAGCCCTCGGGTCACATAACCCAGGCCAACAGGAGTGGGAATTGAGTTTATCGCATATGGACCCGGGCGGGTCATGTGACCCGAGCGCTCGGGTCAGTTTTCTGTTTCGTCAGTTCATTTTCAAACGGCCATATCTCACTCGTTTTGCATCGGAATTGAGCTTGTGACCACTCGTTGGAAAGCTACTGAGCTAAAATTTCATCTCCAACTTGAATCGCTCAAAAATGTTTTGTGTGATGAAAGTTATGGCCATTGGAAGTTGACCCTTGTGCGCAAACCCTTCCAAGACTTCTTATATTTGTTTCCATGAACTCGGTTATGCTTCCTAGAAGCTTCCTTGACCTTCCTCTTCGATCTTAATATCCGGGGTTGTGCAAGTATCCTCTAAGCATGCTCCTAAGTCCTGTAATGAAACAAAGCACCCAAAGAAAGTGCATACGAGGAAGAAAATTGCACAAATTAAGGAAATAGCTAACAAACTAACCTAAACTAACTCAAAAACAACTATAATACCAACTAAAAGTGATCAAAAAGTAAAGCAATAAACAAGACATCAAACTCCCCCAAGCTTGATCTTTGCTTGTCCCCAAGCAAAATAGAATAAAACACAAGGGTAAGAGAATGAAGATTATTTGAAAACAAGATGAAGAAGAAAGAAGAAAGGAAAAAGGAGGAAGAAAGAATTTACACTAACTCATTTTCGTAGGAATCACTATTGCATTTAGCACATGCAACAAGCTCTTTAAACCCCTAGATCGCTCTAGAGGGCGAGTGGGATCTCGCGAGGGTTTCGAAAGAGTTTTCAAACCCACAACTCTAGTTTTTCATCAACCATTTATTCAATCAAATTCAAGATTAATGCTCAAGTCAACTATCAATGAAATGGTTCACAAGCAAAGATAGAGAGCAACTTTCAAAACAACTAATTTCCAAGTGTACTCATAGGTTATGGGTAGAGAAAGAAACTAATCAAGATTGTAATAGGACACCTAATTAGACTTTTTACTCGCTCATTAGAGGAATACCTAGCTATCCAAAATACTTAGGGCTCTTCAAGTGTTATAGAAGCTTAAATCACTAGTCCACCTTCCCTAGACACACAAATAAGCCTTAGACTCCACTCTACTTGAAACTTAAGAACAGTAGAACTAAGTGTGGGAGGCATCCACAAATCGACCTCTTTTATTGAATTTCTTCTATACTTTTTGTGCTTTTCCTTTTTCTTCACTTTTTTTTTTTTTCATTTTTCATGCCTTTTTTGACTGTTTTTGGCTTTTTCTTTTTCCCTTATTGTGGGAATTTTTCCTATACAAAGGTGAAGTAACTACTCACTAAAGAGAGACATAAGAACTTGTGGCTTTTTGTGCCACTTATTGCATACAAAGAGAAATAAAAACTAAGTTTCTTGTTGAGCTTTGTTTGGGGACACGATGAGTATATCTAGGGACACAAGGGACCGCAAATTTGAAGCTAAAATTATCCAAGCATGAGCAAATTAGTCAAGATTCAAGACTAGGCATCCAATAGAGCATTCATTAGTTTCATTTTGGTAGATTCTAATGCAATCAAGATTAACCACATCCTAAAACACCTTAACCTATGCTCACACTCTTCCAAAAGAAGCCTCTAAACATATACTCAAAGTCAAAGCAAGGAATCCACATCACATCATTACTTAGCATCTTCCTTGGACAAGAAAACCAAATTTTTATTCAAAACTAACACTACTTTTTTTTTTTTATTCATTTTTTTATTCATTTTTAACTTTGTTAGAACTAAAGAGAAGGAAATCAAAACTTGAAAGAGAAAAAAGAAATGAAAAAAAGACAATTTTTTTAGATTTTGAAAAAGGGTAAAAAAAAAAAGAAAAAGAAATAAAAACTATATACACCTCCCCCAAGCTAGCAAATAGCTACTCCTCCCAGCTAGAATAAAGCATTGTCCTCAATGCTTGAACAATAAGATCAAAAGGAGGGGGGGAGAGGAAAGAAACATCCAAACCAACAAGCATATGTTCCACAATCATAAAGCATTAGAGAAAGAGAAAAGGAAGGAAGCTACCGGATAGTAGGTGGGTGTAAATACCCGCAAATGACCCAATTTCTCCACTTATAATCAACTTCCTCAAAACCATGATTTGCTTTCCACGTACTATTGAGAATGAGTGTTATTCCAATTATGTACCTAAATCAAAAGAAATATAGAGAAGAGAAATGAGTAAAATTAAAAGAAAGAAAATGAAAGCAATAAATCACGGGTTACTTCCCGAGAAAGACTTATTTAAGCTTGACCTTTCTAATAAATAGCAATTCAAGCAAACCAAGTCCCTTAGGCTAGGTAGTCCCTATTCTCATGGTCCTTCAAGCCTAATAATCGATTTGAGGCAACCCCTTAACTTCATTTCTCGATCCTTCACTAAGGGTACCTAAATTATGCTCATATGATGGCCAATCACACAAACATTCATGAAAATGCCAAATCAATTAACCAAAATTATCCCAAGTCAAAACCCAATGTTGGATTTAGAGGTTCATGAACTCATTAATGGCTTCAAACCCTTCCCAAAGAAATAGCTACTCACAAATCATGAAAAATTATAAACTAAAAGACATTAACAACTATTAACATGAACTAAAACAATAATCTATGATGAACAAGTAAATAGAGTGAAAAAGGACATGGAAATATGAAAATAAAGCAATAAAATATGAGAGAGAGTAAGAAATTCTCATTAAAGTTGCAAGGAGATTCCAAATCTTCAAGTTTCCTTCTTAGATTCTTCAAATTCCAATTAAGTTTTCAACAAGTTTCTCTCACTTCTCTCTCTAGAAGATGAGGTTTTCTCTCTCCTAGGGTTCTAAGAATTTGAAATCTCACTTTATTAAAATATAATGTAAATTAGCTTAAGTTAAAATAAGAGGAGTCCCTCTTATATAGTCATAAGAAATATAACAAAAAATTACAAAACAACCCCCGCATTAAAACAAACAAAGTCGTAAAAAGGTTTCCGAAAAATGACCCGACCCGGGCAAGTAAGATGACCCGAGCACTCGGGTGGCCTGACCCGAGCCCTCAGGTCACATTACTCGGGCGGGTCAGACCAACAGGAGTGAGAATTGAGTTTACCGCAGATGGACCCGGGCGGGCCATGTGACCCGAGCGCTCGGGTCAGTTTTCAGTTTCGTCAGTTCATTTTCAAACGGCCATATCTCACTCTTTTTGCATCGGAATTGAGCTTGTGACTACTTGTTGGAAATCTATTGAGCCAAACTTTCATCTCCAACTTGAATCGCTCAAAAATGTTTTGTGTGCTGAAAGTTATGGCCATTGGAAGTTGACCCTTGTGCGCAAATCCTTCCAAGACTTCTTATATTTGTTTCCATGAACTCGGTTATGCTTCCTTGAAGCTTCCTTGACCTTGCTCTTCGATCTTAATATCCGAGGTTGTGCAAGTATCCTCCAAGCATGCTCCTAAGTCCTGTAATGAAACAAAGCACCCAAAGAAAGTGCATACGAGGAGGAAAATTGCACAAATTAAGGAAATAGCTAACAAACTAGCCTAAACTAACTCAAAAACAACTATAATACCAACTAAAATTGATAAAAAAGTAAAGCAATAAACAAGACATCAAACACCCTCATAGCAGCCAACTTAGCAACTGGTGCAAAAGTTTGTGTAAAGTCTTGACCTTCCACTTGCTGGTACCCAATGGCTACTAAACGAGCCTTATATCTTTCAATACTCCCATCTTGCTTCAATTTGGTCTTATAGACCCACTTTAAACCAATAGCTCTTTTGTCAGCAGGAAGTAAAGTTAACTCCCATGTATGATTAGCTTCAAGTGCCTCCAACTCTTTATTCATAGCTGTAATCCAGTGAGGATTATTTTTGGCTTGATGATAGTGTTTAGGTTCTATAATAGGAAGAGAAGCAACAACAAAAGAGGCAGACTCACTAGAGGTAGCAGAAGATGAATGTAGAATTGTTCTGTGAGGGATATATGTATTAATAAAATATGTCAATTTTGTAGAAGGCTTGATTTGTCTAGTAGAATGTCTAGGTAAAGGAGGAACAAAATGAGATGATATAGGAGGAGAAGAAGCTTCAGGAGATGAATCAGGTATGGGAGAAGAAATAGATGTAACAGAATTAAAATGAGTAGATGACTGAGAAGAAGAAGATTCAAACACATCAGTAGGTGTAGAAGAAGAAGAATGTGTAGAGATATCAAGATTAGGATGTGAAATATCAGGATTAGGATGTAAAAGATCATGATCAGGTGAATCAGCTGAATTAGACACAGAAGGTGTATAATTCATATCAATACCAAAATTCACAAGAGAAACATGAAAAGACTTCTTGTGTAGCACAACATCAGTATAGGGAAAAACTTTTTTAAACAAATAATGTCCCTTGAAACAAAACATGTATGAGTGTGAAGATCATAAACCTTGTAGGCTTTTTGACCATAGGGATATCCCAAGAAAATACATTGTCTTGCTCTAGAATCAAATTTGTCCTTATTCACATTCATGTTATATGCATAACATAAACAACTAAGGACCCTCAAATTCTCATAAGATGGCTGTTTATGAAAAAAAAATTCATAAGATGTCTTTCAATTTAACACCTTAGTAGGAAGCATGTTTATGACATGAGTAGCAGTAAGTAAACAATCTCCCCATAACTTTTTAGGAAGTTTAGCATGGAATCTGAAAGCCCTAGGCATTTCCAATAAATGTTTATGCTTCCTTTCTACCCTTCCATTTTGTTGAGGGACATATGGAACACTTTTCTGATGAATAAAACCTTTTTCAGCAAACAAATTCAAGCATTGTTCCTTAATCACTTCAGTGCCATTATCTGATATGATATTCTTTATTTTCTTATGAAATTGAGTCTCAATCAAAGCTAAGAAATCACCAATAGTCTTGGCAACTTGCATCTTATTGTGCAACAGAAATGTCCACACCACCCTATTATGATCATCCAGAACAATGAGGAAATATGAAGCACCATTCAAAGCTAACACCTTATATGGACCCCACAGATCTAGGTGTATTAAATCAAAACATTCAACAACTCTGCTTTGACTAAAAGGGGAAGGTAGTTTATGTTGTTTAGAACGTAAACACACAGTGCAATTATACTCTTTCAAACCTTGACAGTTACACAAATGTCAATATGCTGCATTTTAGACAAAGAAACATGCCCTAAACGTGCATGAATCATCTCCAAACTATCCTTATTATTGCCTTTATTCTTTATACTAGTACTAGTCTTAGGTGGTAGTACACTAGTATGTACATGTAATTTAGTAACAGCAGCATTACATGAATTATCAGCAGCAAATACCTCAACATTTCTTCTTGAATTCAGTAAATAAGAAGAATTGAAGTAATATAAACCATTATGCTTCTTTCCCACATCAATGATATGTTGACTAGTAAGGTCGTGAAAACAACATCCATCTTTGGTAAATATTACTACAACACCAGATTTATCAATAAGTTGCCCTATGGACATGAGATTATATTTGAATCCTTCCACTAAGAGCACATTGTGTAACACCAAATCATCACTTAAACAAACTTTTCCAGTCATCTGAATTAGTTTATAGCTTCCATCAGGCAGTCCGATCCAACCTTAATTGGTGTAGTTAACATCACTCTATCAACTAGCATATTAACATCAAAAACCATATGATCACAAGCACCTGAGTCAATTATCCAATTGACCTTCTCATTTGATCTAAAAACGGAACAACAAGTAATAGAATCATTACCTGCAAAATTGGCACAACTAGATGTAGGACCTCCTCCTTCATCAGCAATCTGTTTGCCCTTCATGCCTTTCATAACTTGTTGACAAATGAGGGCCAACATGTCAGAATCAATGCCAGTACTAGCATTAGTCTCCAGTTGATTATCTCCATATTCAGTTTGCACATTTGCAGCTATCTTGTGTGAATCCTGAACAGCTTTCTTGCCAGATTTGATTGTGTTATACTATTCTGGATAACCAATCAGTTTGAAGCACTGATCAATAGAATGTCCTCGCATTTTACAATTATCACAAAACTTATCCATTTTGTCTTTCTTCCAGTCTTTCTTGCCAGAATTAAAATTTGCTTTCTAAACACCACCAGCTGGTTTGTACATCCTTTGTGCTGCCATAGCACTGCTTTCAGCACTGATTTCAACAGCACCACATAACTTCTTTCTATTTCTCAATTTGTTGCACTATAGCAAATGCACGATTAATTGTAGGAATAGGATCCATTGACAGAATGTTGGATAGAGTAGTATTGAAACCACTATTCAATCCAAGCAGAAATTGCATGAGTTTATCTTCAGCTTCCAGATCTTGCAATTTCTTTAGAAAATTACAAGAACATGTACTCAAAGCACCACAAGAACAGATTGGAAACATCTTTAAACTTTGTAATTCATCCCAAAGTTTCTTGATCTTTCCATAATAAGCCACAATTGACATATTCTCTTGTTTTAAAGCACTGATTTCTCTCTTTAATTGATACATTAATGGTCCATTGGATTGACCAAAGCGTTCTTGCAATTCACACCACAATTCTACCGAATTTTCCACAAAACCGAATTCATCAGCCAATTCTGGACTTATAGAACTTAAGATCCAGCTCATAACCATGTAATCAGACGTTTCCATTTCTGAAATTTTTATCCTTCTCATCCGGTATTTTCAAAGCTCCATTAATGAAACCTTCTTTATTCTTTGCAATCAAAGCTCTCCTTACATTTCTACACTATCTCATAAAGTTATTGCCAGAGAATATAGCAACAACTAATGAAGAATTAGGATTATCATACGAAGAAATGAAAAGAGGATCAACATTACCTCCATTATCATGATTTCTTCCATTTTTATCAACATTATCTTCGCCATTCAATGAAATCACATAATCTTGAGCCATTGAATCTTCAATATATTATATGATTTGCAAGAATAACATAATCACAAATCAATTCACCAAAAAAAAACAAATCGAAAACAAACCTCAATTCAGAATTTCAAGCAATCGCGAAATTCTAATAACTGACAAGCTCAACTAAACCTCAATCTCTAAATCGCAAAATCAATTAAGCCTCAATCTCATGAAAGAGATGAAGCTCTGATACCATGAAGAAGCTGAGATTACTTCAGCTAGAATCAAGAATTGTATAGAGAAGAATTAGTTGAGAGAGAAAGAAGAAATGTATTATTGTCTTCATAGAATGAAAAAATCAGTTATTATAAGATATATGTGTAAACTATATATACATAAATGTTCTAACAAACTAGCTCAATGTATGCTGACTAGATAAATAAATAATATAAATCATTAAATCTTATACATAAGATGAGAGATAAGTGATTATGAACAAAGTTATCATTCACCAAAGAAAAAGTATATTCTAATTGGGTCTAACCCTTCTTTTACTGTAGGCTAAATTGGAAAATGCTCTACTATCAGACTTATAATACTTACTATTTACGGTTTTTTCACATGGTAACACTGTGGAATAAAATTCATGGGCTACCCCTATAGTTTACCCTTACTATTTAAATAAAATGCATGAAATGCCCTTAATGACTAACGGCGTCAAGTTTCCGTTAGTCACTAAAGCCAAATCAACCTAATTATTCTAATTAATCCCTAATTAACTAAATTAATACTAATTAAATCATGAATAATCCTAATTAACTATATTGAAAAAATACCCAAATCCCTTCCTCCACCCCCCACTACAGCAGTACAACCACCCCACCGCCACCCCGGCACTACTGCCGCATGGAGAACCACCCCCCGAACCACCACTACTGCTGCATTGCCTTCGGAGAACCACTCCCACTCGGTAAAACGGCTGAAATCCCCCGGCCCCCACCCCTTGAAAACCTCCCCCACCTAACCACCCTCATCCTTCGAAATTCGCCCCGCTCCCCTCGAAAAATTCTCCCACCGACCGAGAAACTAGACCGGTCTGGTTTTTCGATGGGTGCGTGGGGGATATTTCGAGGGGAGGGGGATCTTCGTCTTTTGCAGGAGTGTGGCGGCAGCGGGCTTGGGATGCGGCGAAAAGTGGTGGTGTGGCCGCACAGCGCGAGGGTGGCGCAAGAGACAGAAGGACAAAGGAGTAGAGAGACAAAAGGAGTGTGTGAAGGGGACAAAGCAGAGAAAGAAGAACGGACTGCAGCAGGGATGACAGGTGGCTGTGTGGGTCGTGGCAGCGCCGGCGTGACCTCGGTCGTGCAGCGGTGAAACTCGCAGCAAGAGGGGGGAAAGAGAGGGAGCACGAGAGGAGGAAGAGGATGCAACGAAGAAGAGAGGGGGTGTGGTGGGTGGTGCAGTGGTGGGTGGTGGTGTGGGGTAGGTGGCCCAAAACATAGGAGAGAGAAGGAGATTCGGGTAAAAGAAAGAAAGGGGAAAAAATGTGAGAAAGGAATTAACTCTCTAAATCTAACAAAAACTTGATGCCGTTAGTCATTAAGGGCATTTCATGCATTTTATTTAAATAGTAAAGGTACCTGTTGCATCTTTAAAACTATAGGGGTACCCCATGAATTTTAAAATTTCACAGGGGTACCATGTGAAAAAACCGTACTATATAATCTAAGTAATTTTAGAGAATGTTACATCTCATAATATATATAGGTAATTGATTACAACCCAAATTGAACAAAGATCCTAATTATCAAGATAACCTAGCAATGTCATAGAGCAACCTTGCGGAAACCACTATAAATAAAATACATGACTTCTCATGTTCAATGCGTGACCTGCATTGACACTCCAAATAAAGAAGAAGCTTTTCTCTCTTTCGTTCAGTCATTAAATAAATGAAATTGTGTTGATTTAGTACCCCAGATTAATAATAAAAATTTCTCGATTTTCAGATTGGATCGGATATCGATTTGAACCTATTGGAACATTTATAGTTAAATGTGTCTGTTAGATGTACATGTGATGATATTACACTATGGAGTTGTGGAGTTTAAGTTTAACATGAAATAAAAGGATTAATTGAAGTTTTTGGACTATACTTAAGTCCCCTGCACCAAATCATCTGCAAGATAATTAGAGAGGCGGGAACTTTGGCGCGTCCAACACGTACAAAGAGGTGTGCCCTCACCTATGCCAAAAGACGTTTTTTGTGTGTTTTTCGGCTGCTATTTGGTGCGAAACATTGTAATGTTTCGAGTACTTTTCGTCTGTATTTTTCCTAACTTATTAGTGGGAATGTCATATGTAGAGAAACACATTTGATCATTTTCATACTTGTTTAGAGAAGTTTCTCAAAAATTCTTCTTGTGTTTTTGAGATAATTCAACATAGAAACGATCTTGTAGGAATAGAACTTGACAACAATAAGTCCTACTTAATTTCTTCTTCGTATCTCATAAGCAGTAGTGGTACCGTGAAACTCGTTGTAATATGTGTAGGTCGGTAAATTACTTATAGGAAAGCGTATCAAATACGTATCTAGAAGAACATCCAGTCACTTACATTCATACTCATTTTCTAACAGAACTGTCATACGATCATAATGTAAAGTGCTGCAAACCTAGTTTTAGGTAGGGATGAAAGTTATTCGCAAAAAAATCGAAATCAAATCCAATCCAATCCAATCCAATCCAAACCGAATTAATAATTCGGATTGGCCTCGAACTATGCTCGAATTGGATTCAGATTAAGTTTTTTAAAAAAAAAATTGGATTTTCGGATTGGTTTAGATTGAGGGTGATTGAATCCAAAAATCCAAAATAACCGAATAACAAATAAGTCATATATTGAATATTTGGGATTGAGTTTAAGTAATATCCATAAGATTTATGGGTTTGTATAAATTATTAGGTATTATTGCAAATTCTTATGGGATTGTATATATGAATTAGTTCTATTATCGAACATTTTATTTTGATGCTCGTGCCTAAATTGTTTCCTCAAAAGAAGAGTTTAAAATTCTGGATATTTCGAATTTGATCCAATGTAATGTCTTAGAATTTGGATAGGATTGGTTTAGACTCAAATTCTAATTGGTTTGAATTTGGAAAATTAAAATCCAAATTTTATTTGGACTGAATTGGACTAGACCTAAGTCCAAACCGTACACTGAACTTTTGTCCCTAGTTTGGGGTTGTAACTACGGCTCTCGATGATAAAAAAAATAACTATGGCTTTCGATCAATATCACTTTTTCAATAGTCATGAGTTTCTTCATCTACCAGAACAAATTAGCCACGAACCTCCTAGTAAATTCATTGCTAACATCAGCCATTTCTGTATTTGACCAATGTACTTAGTAATAGAGGCCAAGCTCTAGGTTGATGGTTCCTAAAGGTGTAAGTCAAACGGATCTTGATCGCATTTTGGATCAACCAGCGATTAATCCGATAATAGTTATGACCTATGTGCGATGGGGTTTCTTCATGCAGAGGCTTTTGCATGCTACTGTGGGCTTTTGTGGGCACACTCAATTGGGCTAAACCTATACCTATTTAGGCCCAATTGTTTTGTGGGCTTATCTCAATAACCTTGTTGCTGTACTTCGTCAAAGTATGACTATCAAAATGTTGGGTCATACTTTCACAAATTCAATTGGGTCTTTATTGGGTTCAAATTCAATGAACTCAATGATGAGGCTACTAATCGTGCCACTAGTTTAACTTCTTTGTCAACTGTTCTGCAATATCCCGTCAAAAAAAAAACTGTTTTGCAATATATATATATATATATATATATATATATTAAGGTATGATGAAGGGGACTCACTTGAGGGGGAAATCCTCAAATGAGTCCAATGAGGTTTGATCCCTAGACCTCAGGGATATGAGGTGGGAAGCGATGCCACTCCTTATGCTGAAAACTAAAAACTGCAACATAAAATGAGCAAAAAGTTTCTTAAAATGAGCAAAAACATAAAATGAGCAAAATGTTCTTAAATGAGCAAAAACATAAAATGAGCAAAAATTTATAAAATGAGCAAAAGTTTCTTAAAATGAACGAAAACATTAAATGAGCAAAAAAAATAAAATGAACAAAAGTTTGTAGAATGAGCAAAAACATCGTAAAATGAGCGATAGTTTGCTAAAATGAGCAAAACATGAAATGAGCAAAAATCTGCAAAATGAGCAAAAAGGCCGGTTTTCAGTTTTCAGCTTAAGATAAGTTTTTAATATATATATATATATATATATATATATATATATATATATATATATATATTTATTAAGGGTAAGATGAATGAGACTCACTTGAGGGGGGATAAGGGGAAATCCTCAAATGAGTCCCATGAGGTTTGATCCCTAGACCTCAGGGATATGAGGTGGGAAGCGATGCAACTACTTCACCACCTCAATATATATATATATATATATATATATATATATATATATATATATATATATATATATATATATATATATATATATATATATATATTTATATAGGGGCAAGATCACATGAGAATGCTCCTTACATGAGAAATGAAAAATGAATCTCAACCACACGATTGGATTAGAGTTACAACACTTGTTCATTAGAGTTATACCTCCAAAAATATTTTGAGCCCAAAAAAAAAAAAAAAAAAATCTTTTTTTTTATTTTTTTTTCAATATTCTTTTTTTTGGAGTTACATCACTTTTTCATTAGAGTTACATCACTTGTTCATTAGAGTTATAGCGTGTAAAATCCATTCTCATTTCTCATGTAAGTATGCATTCTCATATGAACTCACTCATATATATATATATATGTATATATATATATATGTATATATATATATATGTATATGTATATATATATATATATATATATATATACTTCCTCCGTTCTGTTTTAAATGAAACGTTTGATTTTTCACGCAACCCAACGCGCTTCTTTAATCACTAATATCTTTAGTTGTGCACACGTAAAAAATATAAAAAAGTTATAATTTGATAGTATGCATCGAGACGAATCTAACAAGATCCCACTTGACTATTTTTTTCTTTATATAATGGCAATAAATTGGAGTCAAAATTGATCAATAAATAGTGTCATTTCACCCAATGTTTCATTTATAACAGAACGGAGGAAGTATACTAATTACTAATACTAGCCTCATATGCACGCGATGTGTGCCACAATATATTAACGTCAGTACTAACATTAAAAAGCGCTAGAGGCACTAATATTTAACCATTCACAACTTATTTTTTCAATGTGATAAACGAACATGTATCAAAATGTATTATAAGTTGATATTATTGGATAATATATGCTAATCTCTTAATATATGTGTAATTTATTGCGCAACATTATATTGAGAAATTGGATGGTATAAGGCTATTTCTTTAATATATTTGAATTACGAACATATTTTTAATAACTATATTTAATAATCATGACATATTTCAACATAAAAATAAATTTAATGAGATGGATTATCCAAACATGCACAAACGACTACTACAAACCTTTAAATAAATAAAATGATATATTATCCTAATCGACACATACGACAGTTATAAAAGCCAAAAAATAAAAAGATGAGACTTGATAAGTCGGTTTTTAGTTGCATATAGGTAGGTATTAAGTCTCATTTTCATGAAGTTTTTAGTGCATCTTAGATCGAATTGCATGATTTGAGCATTCTTTTGAACCATTGTGTTATTTTGAGATACTTTCGACTCTTTTATGTGATTTTCAGGTTCTTGAGGCCAATTGTGACTAAGATAAGCTAATATGGTTCGTAGATGGTCTACTTGGCGGTTTCCTGATGCGAGAAGATGAGTTTGAGTGCTTTGGGGTTGAAAGAATGATGATATTGAAGAATACTTTCTTTGCTGGACCAAGCAGAATCTCGCTTGCCCACGCACCAAGGCGCACGCCCAAGCAGAATCTCGCTTGCCTACGCACCAAGGCGCACGCCCAAGCGAGATTCTGCTTGCCCGTGCACCATGCTGCACGCCCGTGCAAGATCCTGCTTGCCCGTGCACATTGCTACTCGTCAGAATTTCGCGACTTTTAATTATTTCCTTTTCTAGTTTATGTAGGCGATATTAGGTTTTATTAAACAGACTTTTGAGCAGTTTTTCATCATTAGAAAGAGGAGAAAACATAGTACTACTTGTTAGAGAACTTTTTGAGAGAAAACTCGATTATTGAACCTTGATTTCTACAAGTTGGTTGCTTGGGATTTATTTATTCAAGTAAAGACTAAGTTTTTCTAATTTCCTCTCTTCCTTTATTGTTATGTCTATTAATTTGTTTCTCAATTGCTTCGTGATTTGAATTATGAGTGACTAGTTCTATAATCTAGGGTTAAGTTGAACCCTAGCAATGATTAATGTATGAATTTCCCCATAATTCCAATTTTAATGTGATTAATTATCCTTGCTTGATTGAATTGTGCTTATTTTCATTATCATATATACTAGGGATAGGTGATTTTGAATTGATTCCTTATGTCTTGTTTTCAATGGGAATTGAACCTAGATGGATTTGTTGATTCAATCAAGAGTATGAATATCTCTATGGGAATAAGTAGATAGGATTACTAGGAATTAGTTTGTGATGCCATGTTTAATGTCTCTTTCTTGCATGATTCCATGGAAATAGGTATGATTGCTTGTTTAGAGTAGCCATAGGTACTCGGGAGAGATCTTTGGTATTTTTAGGGTGCATTACTCATTTTGGATCATTGATTATGTTTATTGGGATGTGAATTATTCATGTATTATTCGTGCTAGTGGGGATCCATAATTCTAGATGCCTTTATTAATTGATTTTACCTCGTGTGCTATTAGTAGTTGTTATAGTTTAGCGTTAGTATTAGTTCAACATCTTTTCCACAGTTGTTTGTCACTTGTTTAGTTAAATTAAGTCAAGATATCTAGTGTTTGATACTGTTTGTCTCTGTGGATTCGACCTTGACTTGCCCTGCTACATAGTTAGGAGGTTAGTAATAAGGAATTATCTTGGTTAGGTGCGCGACACAACTATCAAATTTTGGCGCCGTTGCCGTGGACTAACGGTAGTAATTAGATTAGTTTATCTTTGATTTATTTAGCTAAACTTATTTTTATTCGATCATTGTTACTCTATTTGTTGTTTGATCTCTTTTCTTTCAGTCTTTTTGTTGCATGCGCACTCGTAGCAAGGGTTCACAAGATCTAATTACTCTTGATCGCGAGATCGAAGCTACAACAAGGAGATTAGGAGGTCAAAGAAGAAAACAACAATCAACAATGGGAGACGAAGCACCACCAAAGTCTCTACGGGAATATGCTATGCCCGATGAGACCACCATCACCATTACCAGACCAACTACAACTGCTACACATTTCGAGCTCAAGCCACAATTCATTCAGCTCATCTCACAGGAGTCATATGTGGGAACATCCAAAGAGAGCCCTACTGATCATTTGGCTAACTTCCTAGAAAAGTGTAATACTTTAAACTAACAAATGTTTTTGATGATTTGATTCGATATTGTGCTTTTCCTTTTTCTCTCAGGGATGAAGCAAAAGAATGGTTGAAAGAAGAAGAAGTAAGGAAGATTGCCACATGGCCAGAACTGAAAAAGGTTTTTCTCTACAAGTTCTTCCCTCCTATGAGAACTTCCAAGTTCAGAAATGAGATATCTGGTTTTCAACAACATGAATTGAAGTCTCTCTATGAGGCATGGCAGAGATACAAGGCTTTGCAAAGGCAGTGTCCACACCATGGCATTCCTGAGTGGCTATTGATTTAGACATTTTACAATGGTCTGAAGCATGATGTTCAAAGTTCTATAGATGCCGCATCTGGCGGTACTTTTATGGCCAAAACTCCAGACGATGCGAATACATTGTTTGATGATATGGCTGCCAACAATTATTTGAATGATTGGAGTGTGTCTCGTGGAGCACCTAAAAGGGGAAGTAAGTATGAGGTTGACGCTATTGCTACTTTAACTAACACTGTGCAGGTTTTGGCAGCTAAGGTTGACCAACTGAGTAGCGGATCAATAGCACCTGTTTGTGAGATTTGTGAAGTTCAAGGTCACTCATTGAATGAGTGTCAATACAACACCATGAGAGCAGTAACTGAGCAAGCTAATGCCCTTCTAAACGCAAACACAAGACCACAAAACAACCCATACTCAAACACATATAACCCAAGTTGGAAGAATCATCCAAACTTCTCTTACAAAAATAACCAACCTCAACCTCCACCCACAAACTACTCCCAACCACCCGATTTCCAACAAAGGCCACCATTCAACTCCTCCTCCTCATGCTCAACATCCGACCTTGAAACCATCATAGAGAATTTAGCTTCTTCTCAGGCAAAACAAATTGAATATCAAGCGAAGCAGAATGACTTCTTCAGCAACTCCCTTCAACAAATTCATGCTCATAATAAAATGATGGATAATCAGATGACCCAACTTGCTCAACAAATCAGTCACCTCTCAAAACCTTCAGGCCAACTTCCAGGACAAACCGAACCAAACCCAAAGGGGTATATCCATGCTATCTCATTGAGAAGTGGTAGAGAATTGCAAGATCCCTGTAGGAAGGTGAATGACCAAAGGAATAGTGCAGAAGAGTCCAAAAAGCCGAGTGAAGAAGATCAAGGCGAAAAAGTGTTGGAAGAGGAAGCTAAGGAGACTGAGAAAAAGGAACCCGTTGTCATACCTATTACACCATACAAGCCACCTGTTCCATTCCCTCAAAGATTGGCACAAGCAAAGCTAGAGAAGAAGTATGGGAAGTTCCTTGATATTTTGAAGAAGTTGCACATTAACATCCCTTTCTTGGATGGTATCTCGGAGATGCCTTCTTATGCTAAGTTTTTGAAAGACATGCTTTCCAACAAGAGAAAATTTGAAGAGAATGTCACTGTTTCACTAAAAGCTGAGTGTAGTGCTATTTTGCAGAACAAGCTTCCAAAGAAGCTAGGAGATCCAGGCAGTTATTCTATTCCTGTTAAGCTTGGTGATATTGAAATCAAGAATGCCTTATGTGATCTTGGGGCAAGTGTCAGTCTCATGCCCTTGTCAATCTACAAGAAGCTTAATATGGGTGAACTGAAACCCACATGCATCTCCTTACAACTAGCAGATAGAACAGTCAAGTTCCCCCTTGGCATCCTTGAAGATGTTCCTCTTAGAGTCGGAAAATTTTTCATTCCATGTGATTTTGTTGTTATGGAAATGGAAGAAGGTGCAAACATTCCTATTATTCTTGGGAGACCCTTTTTAGCCACTGCTGAAGCTATAATTGATATGAAAAAGGGAAAAATCACCTTTGAAATAGGTGATGAGAAGATGGAGTACACACTCACAAACTCCATGGCTTCTCCATCTATGGGAGAAATTGTTGAGAGAGTGGATGTTCTCATGAGGATACATCAGTTACATCTAGCACTCCTTCTTCTGCGTCGATTGACAGATCACTTGCAAAAATCCAACATTCAGTTGCTGAGATTAAGGTAGAGCAGTGCATTATAAAGAAGAACTTGTCATCCATATTTACAATCTTGGAAAATTTCAATACTTGGATGCAGTCACCAGGGTTCCCGAACCCTTCGCTCTCCCCTCCTTAGTGAGGATTTGTGAGTACCCTGCCCTTTTCTTTGTGTCTACTCTTTACCTTTGTCACATTGCGGACATTGTGACATGCTAGTTTGGGGGAGGGATTTACCACATCATCTGTATATATTCATCATTTAGGCATTCTTTATTCCCCGTTCTCGCATATAGTTTCATTATTAAGTTGCATTTTAGGTTACATTTAAGATTGATCTCTGCTGATAGTACACACTAAGCTTGGTTCTATGCTCATCTCTATGTGAAGTCTAAGCATGATTTAAATAACTCTGAACTATTTTTGATCTCTCCTTGCTCGTTGTGATTTGAATGGTTTGTGGTAAGACGGCTTGATCCTCCCAAGGGAGACTTGACTATACTTGTTAGCCAAAAATCTACCTAGTGAGGTTATTTGAGCCTAATGGACTAATATCTTTTTAGTCTTTCTTTTCATGTGTGATGCTCTTCCTTGGTTATTATTCTCTAGAACTTGCATTGATACTCCTCGAGACCGCATTGACTTGTTTATGCATTGAATATGATTGAGGCAATTGTTGTTTCTGAGCTACATGGCCAAATGTCACCTACATTGATTACTCCCTTTTTGTTACCCCTTTGAGCCTAGCTTGTTTCTTTTGATTAACTACATCTGTAACCCTTTACCTTGTTCTACCTTGGGGATTGTGAAGCTATGTTGATGAAGTTAAGTGTAACATTGGATATATTTTGTGGTGTTTGATTGTGTTGAGTTCGCCTCCTCATAGTTACTTTCTTTGAAACTACTATTATTGTTTCCTCTTGTAGATGATTTGTTAAATCCTTTATTGAAAAAAAAAAGAGAAAAAAAAAGAAAAAAAAAGATTGTGATTTATGTCTTTGGTGCGTAATAAAAGGAAATTGGAGTTTATAGTTGAGGAGTTATGAATTAGTTAATGAGAAAAGAAATGAAGTGAAATTAAAATGTGTGTGTTTGGAGTTTAGTACTTGTTGTCAAAGGTGTTTAAAAAAAAAAGAAAAAAAAAAGCTTCACTTTCCCTTTTGAGCACCACTTTTCTAGAACTTCCCTCACCCATACCTTAAGCCTTCATTACAAACCATATAAGCCCTCATGATTCTTCGCATATAACGTAGTAGCGGTGGAGAGTGAGAAGATGTGCAAGCTTATGGTAGGATATAATCAATGGAATGGAGCCTTGAGCGATTATTTGACCCTTTTATACACATGAGTGTTGTGTGCACGACTAGAGTGAAGGTTATCATGTATGGTCAAGGCAAGTTTGGGGGAGCAAAGTGAGATCTAGGACTTGGATTGAATAGTTTTGTGTTTATTCCCTTCATGGTTCCATTTTCACATTGAAGATTGATTGAAAACCTTGTTGTGTGTGTGTGTGCTTGAAGAGTTTTTGTCTTACTTTTCCCTATGTTTCATGTTGGAATGCTTGAGGACAAGCATTAGTTTAGCTTGGGGGAGTTTGATAAGTCGGTTTTTAGTTGCATATAGGTAGGTATTAAGTCTCATTTTCATGAAGTTTTTAGTGCATCTTTAATCGAATTGCATGATTTGAGCATTCTTTTGAACCATTGTGTTATTTCGATATACTTTCGGCTCTTTTATGTGATTTTCAGGTTCTTGAGGCCGATTGTGACTAAGAGAAGCTAATATGGTTCGTAGATGGTCTACTTGGCGGTTTCCGAATGCGAGAAGATGAGTTTGAGTGCTTGGGGTTGAAAGAATGATGATATTGAAGAATACTTTCTTTGCGGGACCAAGCAGAATCTCGCTTTCCCACGCACCAAGGCGCACGCCCAAGCAGAATCTCGCTTGCCCACGCACCAAGGCGCACGCCCAAGCAAGATTCTGCTTACCCGTGTACCATGCTGCACGCCCGTGCAAGATCCTGCTTGCCCGTGCACACTGCTACTCGTCAGAATTTCACGACTTTTAATTATTTCCTTTTCTAGTTTATGTAGGCGATATTAGGTTTTATTAAACAGACTTTTGAGCAGTTTTTCATCAATAGAAAGAGGAGAAAACATAGTACTACTTTTTAGAGAACTTTTTGAGAGAAAACTCGATTATTGAACCTTGATTTCTACAAGTTGGTTGCTTGGGATTTATTCATTCAAGTAATTATAAAGACTAAGTTTTTCTAATTTCCTCTCTTCCTTTATTGTTATATCTATTAATTTGTTTCTCAATTGCTTCGTTCTTTGAATTATGAGTGAGTAGTTCTATAATCTAGGGTTAAGTTGAACCCTAGCAATGATTAATGTATGAATTTCCACAGAATCCCAATTTTAATGTGATTAATTATCCTTTCTTGATTGAATTGTGCTTATTTTTATTATCATACTAGGGATAGGTGATTTTGAATTGATTCCTTATGTCTTGTTTTCAATGGGAATTGAACCTAGATGGATTTGTTGATTCAATCAAGAGTATGAATATCTCTATGGGAATAAGTAGATAGGATTACTAGGAATTAGTTTGTGATGCCATGTTTAATGTCTCTTTCTTGCATGATACCATGGAAATAGGTATGATTGCTTGTTTAGAGTAGCCATAGGTACTCGGGAGAGATCTTTGGTATTTTTAGGGTGCATTACTCCTTTTGGATCATTGATTATGTTTATTGGGATGTGAATTATTCATGTATTATTCGTGTTAGTGGGGATACTTAATTCTAGATGCCTTTATTAATTAATTTTACCTCGTGTGCTATTAGTAGTTGTTATAGTTTAGCGTTAGTATTAGTTCAACATTTTTTCCACAGCTGTTTGTCACTTTTTTAGTTAAATTAAGTCAAGATATCTAATGTTTGATATTGTTTGTCTCTGTGGATTCGACCTTGACTTGCCCTGCTACATAGTTAGGAGGTTAGTTAGGAATTATCTTTGTTAGGTGCGCGACACACCTATCAAGACTATCATCTTATTTTTCTTGGTATGTTTATGGATTTCTAATGTATTTTTTTGAAATTGTAATTGCAATTTTAGGTAGAAATGAACTTTGTAAGTTTGTACTTTGTAATGGTTTGGAATTGTTTTAGTTATATCAGTTTAATTTTCAATCAAAAATTTCTCATTTTAAAACATATTTTTTTTTGGAAAGGCTTTATGCATATATTACATCTTACTATAAGTTAGAGAATCATGTGGGATCCCAATGGTTGGAGCTCCCACCTCCCAACCACAAAATCGGGTGTTTGACTCTCATAAAACCCCAATTTGGGGAGTTTGTGTAAATATTTGCTTGTGGGTATAAATGCCCACTTTTCAGTCTCTGGAAGTTTACTTATGGGTTGGGATCCCTCTTCTTCCGCCCAGCTCATGAGGGTTGACCCTGCTTGGGCCAGTTAATTACCGAATCCAAAAAAAGAAGTTAGATAATCTTAACTTTCCTTATTACACATAGTTGTAGATCAAGAAGGAATTGAATATTTTAATACAAGTGAAGTGCAGAAATATAATTTTACAGGGAGGCATCATTGACAGGCTAAAGTCGTATCACCTTATCAAAAATAACCTAAAGTCCACTAACAAGTAGTCAGGGAAGTCAGGATCGAATCCACAGGGAGAAAGTTATATTATTGTATCTGAATTCTAATATTATACTAACTAAATCTGATGAAAATTGGTGTGTGACTAAACTAATAGGCAAATGATAGAACTAAATATGAAGATAATAATCAATTAATAAAGAACTAGGATTATGGATCACTATGCATACAATTCGGGAAATCAGAGACGAATAATAATCACCCAATAAGTCAATTTATCTAGGGCACATGTAATTTCTCTCGAACATTACCTCCCTCAAAGATCACCTAGTCGCTCTCGCATGGTCAAGGATCACTATGCCTAATGATTGAAAGCCTATACAAAATCTCTCCTCTCGAAGCGCATTCAATATTGCGGTAGTAGAAATACAAATCGGGCCTAATTCATAAATCTAGCATGAACGATTCAATCACGAGGAAACAATTGAAATAAAGGGTAATTATACTAATCTATCAATCCTTCATTGCATACATAGATCCCCACAATCCTAGAAATAAAACTACTCACTCATGCTTGAGAAAACAATAACAAATTTCATATAAAAATCCATACTTTGAACTATTGCAATTAACTAAGAAACTAATCTAATCAATAATAGCAAAAGCAAATAATAATGAAGAGAACAAGGAAGAAGATTACCAAATTAATGAACTATATTAAACTTGCGAATAATCCAAAGGTTCAATCATGAATCACAATGAAAAGTATTAAAATCTAGGGTTCTTGAGAGAGTCTATGAGAAAATAAGAGCTAAAACAAAAATCAATAAAAGATGCAATGATTTTCCTATTTATACTAAGTAGCCCGACATTCATTAAATGAGCGCGCGGAACAGGTCGCCCGATCGGGCCAAGTCGGCCCGATCAAATCGGGCTCAATAAACGCATCAGCGCCCCAAAATGACCATCGCCCGATCCAATCGGGCGAGATCCTTTTCCTCTTGTTTTCAACTCTAGAACGCCACCAGGTCAATTTGTTCTCGGGCCCGATCGGGCTGAGCCGCCCGATCCTATCGGGCGAGAAAACTGCTACTTTGCGTCAACTTGCGAAGGCTGTATCTCTCAAACCAGAAGTCCGTTTGGGGCGTGTGACCTATCATTGGAAAGATCTTTAAGTCTAGTTTCCAACCCAAATGGAATTTCTTGATTATAAATTTTGTGTCAAAAGTTATGATCAAAATGGTGAACAAGTGTCAGTTTTGGCACTTCTTTCACTAACTCTTTGCTTCATTCCAACTCGAAATTGTTCCAAACGGATGCATTGTGATCCTTGTGCAAGCTATCTCCATCCTCAATGATTAAAAGGCTTGATCTTAGATAATCATAATCAATTTGCATCAAAATAACCTGAAAATCATCGAAACATGCAAACGGGGAGTAGTAGAGCAAAACTTGAGTAAATCATGCAAATATGCACCTAAATGATCTAATATGAACTAGAAATGCAACCTAAATGCACCTAAATATCTATATAAAATCATATCATCAAACTCCCCCAAGCTATACCTTTGCTTGTCCTCAAGCAATAAGACATAGACATTAGAAAAGAAAGACAGACCTACAATAAAGGACTACAATATGGCCATAGACTCAATCGAAAACACAAGAGATATAATCACTACACAAACCAAGAATCGAAACAATCTCGAACAAAGCCGTATAGCATGTCATGTATCGCAATCGAACTCTCCAATCATACCACATACCATCTCTCCCAAGCTGGATTTAACCAAACCTAGCAGACCTCACTATAGTTATGCGCGCTCAAGTCTCTCATGTGTTTAAAGGATAAATGATGACACTCAACCTAATCAAGTCGACTCAGATGAAACATGTACTCTTTAACTTTGACTTTTTGACTCACTTAATACTCAACAATACAATACATAATGATCAAGAGGACTTTTAAGGGTTGTAATGGGGCTGAGATTAAAGGTATGGAGAATAATTTGGGAATTGTGGTGGAAAA
The DNA here is from genome assembly GCA_947646795.1 of Beta lomatogona. NCBI lineage: Eukaryota > Viridiplantae > Streptophyta > Magnoliopsida > Caryophyllales > Amaranthaceae > Beta > Beta lomatogona. The sequence continues at coordinate 8,034 of CANSNZ010000548.1, read as the reverse complement.
ACCAATGAGGGGGAGCATCATATAACTGAAAACATGACCATGAAAAGTCACAACAACTCCACGCAACAACCAACAAACTCCAAAAAATATAACCAACACTTTTTCCATTCATCAAGAAATTCAATAATAACCCTTTTTATTTTACTTTATTCTCATCTCTTTTTTTTCACTTCTTTATCATTTCATTTTCATTTTTTTTTCTTTTTGTTTTTTTTTTCTTTCAAACTTTCAATTCAATTTCAAAGCTCACTAAACATATTTTCCATCCATCTAAACCACAAATAGAGCACTTCAATTCAATACAAACCAAACCAAAACTAATACTCGCTCCCCCAAGCTAGGCTTAGGACAAGAATCAAATGAGACTAATGGCTTGTAATATAGGTAAATAATCAAGCATAGTTAGGAAGGCTCAACGGGGCTAGAGAAAGGATAATATGAAAAAAAAGAATAACTCTGGAGCTAAGATCATGAAATGAAACGCCTCAATCATATCAAAATGTATGCAGTATCAAATATCAAGGAGTACCAAGTCAAAGTCAAGATCAATGCGACAACTAAGGAACTAATCACACATGAAAGAACATAACTGACACAGATACGTCAGTTTATAGGCACAGAAGCTCACTTAGATTAGGGTGTCTGCATAGTAAAGTTAAATCGAGCCAGAGAGAGATCAAACAATCTTACCACAAACGATCAATTGCAAAACAATAGTGCTATGAAGAATCATGAACAAGATGGATGACACTTAGGAAGTGTAGTGAAATATCAACAAGGTTCTCAAAAAGTGCTAGCAATAGTCCCATAGATGTAAACTAAAATGATATGAAATCTAATATGGAAAAAAGAAAAAAAAAATTCTAATGCAACTAAGAAAGCAGTACATTTTTTTTCGTTACATGTAAACTCCCACCCCTAATGAGCGGTACAAACCACGTAACAATCCTACTAAAGCAATAAATCTAATTCTAATATGCAACTAACATGCACGAAGTGACATCCTTCCCCAATCCGAACTTTACATTGTCCTCAATGTGAACACCAAGAAGAACAACGAAGCAAAAAAAAAAGGGAAGGGGACAACTCACAGAAAAGGTGGGCAATGAACATATAGTGTGCCAAATAGTATTGACACTTCCACCACAACCAAGAGCACGCCACTGGAACACACATTAGCAAAGTAGTCATAAAGTAGAAATAAAGATAACAACTAAAGGTTAGAAAGTCGGGTTGCCTCCCGATAAGCGCCGGTTTTTTAGGGTCCCGCACGACCGAAATACGTTTTTACATTATGAAGAATCCAATGCCTTCAGTAACTTATCAAATTCCCCGCAAACATGTTATTGAACACTCGATATGGCTTGACAAGCAAGCATAATTATATTCACTAATAGGGGGTTAGAGGTACCACAAGACAAAGAATCATAAGAAAAAGAAAAAAATGTACAACTATCTTGCAATTCCTCAGGTTTCACAGGATGAACATGAATATTTACTTGGTCAAAATTATCATGCGACAATAGATCTTTAAGAAAACAAGGAGGATATAACACAGGGGATGAAGGTATAAGATCAAGCTTCCGTGAAAACGGGATATGAGTGCTATGCAGGTTAGGCTCAACATCGAATTTTTGTATGCTTTCAACATATTCAAACTCTTTACCTAAAACTTCACTCTCATCAATAAGCTTGTCAACAAAGGACTTTTCATTCAAAAGTTCAATAACAAATGGTTTTTCAATCATTGATTCTATAACTAATGATTTTTCCTCCTCAAAAACATCCATTATATCCATCTTTTCCTTATTTAAACTACCACCAAGAGTCAAATGATAACCTTCTTCTAATGAACTAGCATTCTCAACCAACACATCATCATAATACAAATGTTGCTCAATAGGTTGGCTAATAGATTTTAGTCTAGATGCTATTGATCTTTGACTTTCTGCAATTTTTGCTAGTTGCAACATGTAATCCTCCCGAACCTTATTTAATTCATTCATGAAATCATAAAGAAAATCTTTGAGATTATTAGATTCGAGATGGAACATTAGACAAATTAAACTCGGGGATAGGGTTATTGACATGCATATATGACTCATTATGTGGACAAAGAGAAATATCATGATCATAAGAGTGACAACAAGAACAAAAATCAGATGGAGAGGTAAGAGTTTGAGAATCATAGATAGATGAATTTTCTAGGGTTGGAGTAACAAATCTTGTCATCTCCCGCTCAAAGGTTTCCCTAGCTAATTGCTCAAACAAATTACAACCCACTTCAGGTGTCATATCCATGAATTTACCATCACTCATGGAATCTACAACTACCCTCGTATCATCATTCAAACCCTCATAGATCACTAAACCAATTTCCCATTGTTCAAATAAATGGTCGGGACCAAGAAAGTTCTCAAATCTAAGCTTATATCTCCAAAACACTTCATGTTCAAATTGGGGAAAAGAGATAGACGTCATTAAAAAAAAAAAATTATTTACAAAATAATATATACAGTTAGTCTAATATTTGACAGTTCAGATATAATAGTAATAAACCGTCTCCTCGGCAACGGCGCCAAAATTTGACAGGCTAAAGTCGTATCACCTTATCAAAAATAACCTAAAGTCCACTAACAAGTAGTCAGGGAAGTCAGGATCGAATCCACAGGGAGAAAGTTATATTATTGTATCTGAATTCTAATATTATACTAACTAAAGCTGATGAAAATTGGTGTGTGACTAAACTAATAGGCAAATGATAGAACTAAATATGAAGATAATAATCAATTAATAAAGAACTAGGATTATGGATCACTATGCATACAATTCGGGAAATCAGAGACGAATAATAATCACCCAATAAGTCAATTTATCTAGGGCACATGTAATTTCTCTCGAACATTACCTCCCTCAAAGATCACCTAGTCGCTCTCGCATGGTCAAGGATCACTATGCCTAATGATTGAAAGCCTATACAAAATCTCTCCTCTCGAAGCAGATTCAATATTGCGGTAGTAGAAATACAAATCAGGCCTAATTCATAAATCTAGCATGAACGATTCAATCACAGGAAACAATTGAAATAAAGGGTAATTATACTAATCTATCAATCCTTCATTGCATACATAGATCCCCACAATCCTAGAAATAAAACTACTCACTCATGCTTGAGAAAACAATAACAAATTTCATATAAAAATCCATACTTTGAACTATTGCAATTAACTAAGAAACTAATCTAATCAATAATAGCAAAAGCAAATAATAATGAAGAGAACAAGGAAGAAGATTACCAAATTAATGAACTATATTAAACTTGCGAATAATCCAAAGGTTCAATCATGAATCACAATGAAAAGTATTAAAATCTAGGGTTCTTGAGAGAGTCTATGAGAAAATAAGAGCTAAAACAAAAATCAATAAAAGATGCAATGATTTTCCTATTTATACTAAGTAGCCCGACATTCATTAAATGAGCGCGCGGAACAGTCGCCCGATCGGGCCAAGTCAGCCCGATCAAATCGGGCTCAATAAACGCATCAGCGCCCAAAATGACCATCGCCCGATCCAATCGGGCGAGATCCTTTTCCTCTTGTTTTCAACTCTAGAACGCCACCAGGTCAATTTGTTCTCGGGCCCGATCGGGCTGAGCCGCCCGATCCTATCGGGCGAGAAAACTGCTACTTTGCGTCAACTTGCGAAGGCTGTATCTCTCAAACCAGAAGTCCGTTTGGGGCGTGTGACCTATCATTGGAAAGATCTTTAAGTCTAGTTTCCAACCCAACTGGAATTTCTTGATTATAAATTTTGTGTCAAAAGTTATGATCAAAATGGTGAATAAGTGTCAGTTTTGGCACTTCTTTCACTAACTCTTTGCTTCATTCCAACTCGAAATTGTTCCAAACGGATGCATTGTGATCCTTGTGCAAGCTATCTCCATCCTCAATGATTAAAAGGCTTGATCTTAGATAATCATAATCAATTTGCATCAAAATAACCTGAAAATCATCGAAACATGCAAACGGGGAGTAGTAGAGCAAAACTTGAGTAAATCATGCAAATATGCACCTAAATGATCTAATATGAACTAGAAATGCAACCTAAATGCACCTAAATATCTATATAAAATCATATCATCAATCATAACTCCTGCCTTGCTTATATAATAAAGACTAGCCTTATATGCACGCTATGCGTGCGACATGGTTATCAAAATTTAATTAATTAATTAGCACCATATTTACATCTAGTATTAGTTTGAGGCTTTGAGCAAGAACGTGTCAGAGGAGGGAGAAGATCAGGGTAGTTTCCTATAGTGTTGTTGTTGCAGTTACTCTTTTCCATATAATAAGAGATTCTTTTAAAAATAAAAAATCAGATCAAGATAGCAGAAACTAATAACTTGGGCATTTTTTTTGTTTTAACTTCTTAAAAATGAAGTACTTCCTCCGTTTCAAATTACTTGCTACACTTTCCATATAGGGAAAGTTCATATTACTTGCTACACTTCCTTTTTGAGCAATAAACTATCTCTATCTCTCTCCTCTCACATGGGTCTCTTTTCTTTTTACTCTCTACCTCTCTCTTCTCCAAAAATTGCCTAGGAGTCCGTGAATTGAGAAGTGTAGCAAGTAAAATGAAACGGAGGAAGTAGTTAGTTTCCTTTTTATTTTATTTACCTTTTTTCTTTTTTTTTAATTATTCTGTGTCCACCCCTGTTGCCTTATAGAATAGAGATAAGCGTGTGTTTCTTGAAGACAAATTGAAAATTATGTGTATAAAAATAAAAAAGATGAAGTTAGCCAATCGTTACTTTTACCGGTTAATGTCGTTACTTTTAAAACAAGTCAATATCACCAAATACCCCTGACAAAAAAATTTATTCACCAAATACCTCTATTTTTTTCGAATTCACCAGATACCCCTGACCTTTAAAAAAATTCACCAAATGCCCAAATGACTAACGGCGGTTAACTCTGTTAGTCATTAACCCTAAAAAACCCTAATTAACCTTAATTAAACCCTAACTCTAAAACCCTAAAAGCCCACCACCCCACCACCCCCACCCACCCCCCCCACCAACCCCCCCCACAACAACCCCAGCCCCACCACCCCCTCCCCGTCACCCTTCGAATCCCGCGCCTCCCCTTCCCTCGCCGGAAAATCGCTCCCCTCTCCCCCCCCCTTCGACCACGCCTCCCCCCCCCCCCCCCTTCGAATCGAATTCCGCACCTCCCCTCCCCCGCCGCAAAACATTAGCTATTAATAATCCCCTTCCAATCCGAGTCATCGAGGGGCGACCGAGTTCTTTGCGACGGGGGTGCCGAGAGCGACCGAGTTCGAAGGTGAGGGGAGGAGCGATTTTGCGGCAGGAGATGGGGAGGTGAGGCGCGGGATTCGAAGGGGGGGGGAGGGGGAATGATTTTCCGGCGGAGAAGGGCGAGGGGGAGGGGAGGCGCGTGATTCGAAGGGGTGGGGGGAGGGGGAGCGATTTTCCGGCGGGGGAGGGGGAGAGGGAGGCGCAGGGGTTGTTGGGGGGAGGGGTGGGCTGGGGGCTGGTGGGGCTGGGGTTGGGTTAGGGAGAAAGAGTGTTATGGTTTTTAGGGTTTAGTTAGGTTTAATTAGGTTCAATTAGGGTTTTTTAGGTTAATTAGCTGAAGGGGATTGAAGGAGATGGAGATTCGACCATGGCAGAGGCTGAAGCTCCCAGATACGGGTTCCTTGTTCCGCGAAGATCAGGCTATGACAAAGTGTGGCTAGAGTGCAATGCTCTTGCGGTGGTTAATGCTGTTCATAAGGATGCGGGTGTTTTTTCACCAATCTTCTTACTTTATGATGATATTAGAATATTGTAAGTCTTTTAGTAGCTTTCATTTTTCACATGTTAAAAGGGTCGGGGACACTGTGGCCCATTTAGTGGCAAGATGGGATACACATGGTAACTCTAAACTTGTTTGTATGGCTCCAATGAGAGACTTTATAGTAGACCTGGGTGTACAATGCTCATGGTACACCCAAGGCTACTTTCTCCAAATGAGCAAAATGAGCAAATGAGCAAAATGAGTAAATGAGCAAAATCAGCAAATGAGCAAGCATTTCTACTCATTTAAGAAAATGAGCAAACTTGAATGAGCACAAATTACTCATTTAAGAAAATGAGCAAACTTGAATGAGCACAAATTATGTAAATGAGCACTGCTCCACACCATCACCACCATGAACAAACTACTTTCTCTCTCCTCCTCCCACAGCTCAACCTCTCCGGCGAGCGTATCGGCATTATCTTTCGCGACTTTCGAAATATCACTGATTCTAACACATTAACAAAGAAATTAAGAGACAAATCTAACATGGCATTTAAAAAAACAATCATTAGCTTGCATAAACTGTAAAAATCAGAAACAAAAGATTTGAAAGTAAGGTAAACAAACCATAATCCTGATGTAATTAACAAGCTTGAAGCAGCCATAAAAGTCCAAAGCTAAATTCTTCCTTAACCCAGAAAAATCAAAATGGTGTGTTGAACTACAATGTTGAAGCAATGAATCGGGAAGAATTGAAGTTGAAATTACAGAACAAACACTTGAGTTGAGAATCTTCTTCATTGTTTTCCTCGTTTTCATCTGCGTTCCAGTCATCCCAAAATCCCAACCTTCATCAGCTTCGAATTTTTGGTCATCTTCATCAATGTCTAAATCTGAATCTTCGAGATCTGGAAATTGAAGACCAAAACCCCCAAAACGTTACGCCGAAGAAGACGATGAAAACGACGCTTTATCGTCGGAAGTGAGCAGCAACAAAAGCAGCGACAGCATCGCCGGAAAAAATGGCAGTGAAAGCACGCGGAAGAGGAAGAGGAGAGAGAGTACATGGAATTACGAACGTGCCCATGATGTTCCAATTAATCACGAAAATACCCCTGGGTGTACCATGCTCATGGTACACCCGGGTGTACCATGAGTGGACTCTGGCTCCAATTCCCCAAAGCATTAAATCTTTGGCGGAATATGACTTGAAATAATATCTCCCTAGATCTAATGGTTATCCTAGACCCTGAGTGGTTAAGGGTAAATTTCGCAATTACTCAAAACGGAAGGTTAATTTGCCACATTGGTTAGCCCTACTTTTTTTTTTTGTGAGGGACATCGGCCCTAACCCTAGGATTTCATTTCGATTTCATTTCGAAATGCGGGCGTTTACCTTTATTTTTGCAAATCATAACGCCATAACAATCATCAATCGTCTCAATCGCACTTCAATTTGGCAAAAATCCTAGAGAAGAATCAATTTGCAACTTACCTTCTCCCTTCTTATTTAATCGCAACGTTTATGATAAATTTGACAAAACTGAAAATGGGCATGGATAACTCAATAAGGAGTATGAGAGTTCAGCTCCCTACAAGCCCAAATGAGATTCCATACGAAAACAATTGAGGTTACAATGTAGTATTTTGTCTTCTCTTTCACCAATGTGGAACAGTTCTCATGTACACAAAGCACAACCGACAAGGGTTCGACAGTTTCCAACATATTGCTTGCAACGTTTTTATATTTGGTAATATCTTTATCTCTGTCTCTCTTATGTTCAATAATATTGGATTGGATTGGAATGAAGGAAGTATTAGCTTAAGTTAATATCTTGAGAGAGTTTGACCGTTTGAAGTTAGTTGAAGATTTCGATAGTGAAGACAACGTGGGAGTTGGGACTAACGAGTAGCAAATGGGTTATGTTATTGGTATTTTTTTTCCTGCAAGATATGGCTGATAATTTGGTTGACCAAATTATTTGGAGGTCAACTTCCCAATTTATAATTTGGTGTATCATTTCATTGAGAAGATGGAATATGAATAATTGGATTTTGGTTATTTCGAGGTCAACTTCCCAAGATTTGTCTCTGATTGAAGTAGTTGCTGTGGATATGATTAGAGGAGCTCCAATTTCATAATGCAGATAAGGCAGTGGACTTTGGCCTGGTACAAACATTTATGCTGTATAGTTTAATTATACTATGCTTTGATAATGGCCATTTT